>JAUTXW010005503.1:1287500-1478085 GCA_030620095.1 Kuschelorhynchus macadamiae | reverse complement strand
CGCCTTTGACGTGTTGATGATTGTCTTATTGTACCTGTGGTCTTGAACAGATTTAAAATGTATGTTGAAGGAATTATCCAAAATTAAAACACCACTTAGGACTGATCTGCACGAGACATTAAGAACGATAATCAAGCAACACAGAACCATTTATTCTGAAATTCTCTGCTATCTCACAAATCCGGACTCTATAACCTATGCACTATTAAAATTGGTTTAAAATTACATAATTTTAACTGTAAAAATAATAAATGGGGTCTGCTATTTTAACTTAGTAAAAATTTTAATTAAATGTTATCAATGTTTCACTATTGAAATGAGTTTTATAATACTACATGATGTAAAAAAAACACTTTAATAATATAAGTGTATACTCTGCGAATTTACCAAACATTCGTGAAAATTCATTATGCATCTAAATTTTACTAAAAGCTTGGTGTTCTATTTCATGAATTGTCGTAATTTTACCCGCCGTGGCACGTAATATTGGCCCAAAGCGAGAGAAAAATAAAAGAAGAAATTTTGACATCCAACCTCACATTTACACTTTTATTATCCTTATCCATTAAATCAGTCTTCCGAATCGCCTCGTCAAAGGCAGATCTCTGTGTTTTTAACATAAGTGGTTCTACGTGTTCGGTTTTGCTACTTTATTTCGGGGGGAAGCGAGAGACTCAACCGCTCAGTGTGGAAACTAACGACCCCGCTAGAAAGGGAGCAAACGCTGTGAACGTGTGAGGCCTAGTTGTTTCTGCATTCTATCCCGTTCATCTGCCGCAGTTCTACATAGAATAATAGCGTAATAGCCGCTATGTGGCGGGAGTAGGAGGGGTAAGGGGATAGCTTGACAGAAAAGGTCATCTCGTGAGACCAGTAGTACTGTCAAGGGGCACCTAGTGGAAGCTTTTTAGAATGATTCGGGGTGTTTCGGGAGTTCAGAGCTCGCCACCCGGACATCCTACCGATAACGCGTCCAAACCAGAATAAGGTGTAAATCATCTGGGAGGGTCGCCCCAGCTCTGAATAAGCCCCAGATGGAGAGCAATCTGGCTAGTGCCTTGCAGTAAAGCCATTGAAACAAGCATTACATTACATCAATTAAACGTGTGTGGTTATTTTTAAGTTTAAATTTTTTCAGTGTATATCCTGTAACACTAGATGTCTTAAAAAAATAATTGCTTGTTGATCGTAATTTTTGACTTCAGTGCAGTATTTGTATAAATATTAGGTAAGAATTTAAACAAATGTTCTGTGTTTATTGTAACATTAGATGCATTATTCATTATACTATCAGATTTCCATAAAAAAACTTTTATTCAATAATTTTAGTTATGTGTTTAATCTATTTTTGTTGTAGTTTTATACCATAATTTTATTTAAAAGAAAATTGTGTGTTTTTTTTTTCGAATAAGCCATATCTACCTACTTTTATTGTTAATAGAACATTTTAATTACCGTAACCTTAACGTATTATTTTTAGTTTCGCAAATCTCAAAATAACCTATATAAACTAATGTACTTTTCCATGATTTTACCTGAGAAAGCAGATTTTTTTATATAAATTCCATACAAATTATCAGTAATATTTTAAGTGTTTTTAATTATTAGTTTTTGATTGAGAATAAAATGTTTTCATTAATAACTAACTTAATTTTATACAAAGAAACAGAATTTTTAAATAGCACTTAATGAAATTTTCCCTGTAATAGGGATTTGTTTTTATGTGCGAAATTTAAAAATAAAAAAATATGTAAATTTGGCTCTAAGTAATATATAAAATTACATTTATAGTAGTTAGTTTTTTAGTTCGTATTCCGAAGATATATTAAAATAGTACTCTAAAAATGCGGTTACAATATTCGAATCTCAATTGTAATTTTACCTCTAAAAAAAACTTTTAAGCATTTCAATTGCATAAAGCATTACAAAAAAGGTCGGAAAATCGATTAATACGAAAAAAAAGGCAAGAAATTGATATCTTCGAAAATAGTGGCAGTCTCTTCAATCTTCAAAAAGCCTTCGAATTTTTAATATCTATCAAGCCCATGAAGAGAGGAATCTGAAAGATGTTTTTATGTAACAAAATACTTCGAGGTTTGGAGAGGAAATATTATTGTATGTTTTTAAAAATTGTAAATTTAGA
Source organism: Kuschelorhynchus macadamiae (assembly GCA_030620095.1). Lineage (NCBI taxonomy): Eukaryota > Metazoa > Arthropoda > Insecta > Coleoptera > Curculionidae > Kuschelorhynchus > Kuschelorhynchus macadamiae. The sequence continues at coordinate 1,475,942 of JAUTXW010005503.1, read as the reverse complement.
ACTTTTGTTTGTATTTACATTTACACATATGATTAAATTTGTTAAGAAGTGTTCTGGTTAATTTTCGCATTTTAGCTTAATACAATAAATATCTAATCCTGGGAAATAATCCCAAGATCTCGGACTGTGCAAGCAATCTAAAAAATCCCTAGATTAGAAAAACGCCTAAGGATTAATATCCCTAATATATCTTATGTATCCAGATAACTATCCAAATGAAACTTCTGTGCATGTCTTTAAAAATCAACAAAAACTAGAAATATAATCTGCAAAATTAAATATAGAAATTAAAAAAGAATAACTTGAAAATGGGGTCTTGAACCAAATCCAACGAAATTCTGTCAGTCTTGGCAATTTGATTTTTTCTGTACACTGAGTTTGACGTTGTTGTGTGAAAGGCTGACATAATTTTGTTGCTTTTGTTTTGACGTTTCATGTACAGGAAGTTTGACGTTATGTCAAACAATGACATAATGTTGTAGTGTTCTCTACAAAATTTTAATAAAAGTCCTCATTTTATAGTTAACTTACTTTTCAATTTTCTATTTTTAATTATGCAGATGTTTCTAGTTTTTATTTTTTTTAATTTTGAAAACTGAGACAGAATTGGCGCCGAAATCTAAACCATATTTTTACTTCCCTCGTAAAAGGGAAGTATTCGATTGTGAAAAAAATTACCCTCCGATATTATTTAGATATTTACGTTTCAATGCCGAAAAACATGTTTTCTTGATTGTCTATGGGTTTGTCTGTCGGTCCGTAGGTCTGGCTGGCTGTCGTTTTATCTCTCAGTCTGTCTATCTCTCTGTCTGTTCGCGGCATAGCTGAAATACTACTTACCAGATTGATTTCAAATTTTGATTAAAAATGAAGGGTTAAGATGGCGAAACAAAATGGCTGCTTGATAAAATATTTAAAAACTCACCTTGAAAAAACTACTTAATAGATTGATTTCAAATTTTGTGCAAAAGTTAATTGTGGTGTAGAAATGAACTGACAAACTTTTGGTACGTATTCAAGATGGCGGAACAAAATGGCGGCGAAATAAAATGTTTGTAATCGTGAAAAATGTTCTTCCCAGGTTTTATATATCTTCACGTTTTAGCATCCCTAGATGCCAAAAATATGTTTTCACAATTCCGTCGGTCTTATCGACTGACTTCAAATGTTAGTCAAAAATTAAGGATCATATAGGGCAGTAGCGGCTCTTCCATAGGGTCATTTGCTCAGTGACCCCCCAGAAATATTTCAGATAATAAATTATTCGTTTGACCGTCTCTCCTAATAGTTGTAATAAAACGCGAATGGTCTCGTTGCGTTCCTTAGGCATAATAAAATACGCTATACTAAGCTAGGCTGGGCAGTCCAAATTGCCCTGATTACCTTAAGGCTTGACGAAAGTACCCGAAGGTTTCACAGCTACCGAGCGGCAGCCGAACACCCGAACGTGATAGCAAATGGAATATGAAATCGCGATTTGGGTCATTAGCCGGTCTCTTCTCATTCGATCGCGGCATCACGTCGGTATGCGGAAGTTCAGTTGTTCAGAGGTCGCACAGTCGACATTCTAACTCGATATTGTTTCGGACGTTTTTAATCGATGAAAATTGATTTATATACTGTTTTTTGTAATATATATTTTTCTATTTTTATAATCCATGTGTGAGTTGGAAATATAGAGGAAATAAAATGTTGGTAGTGACTAGTGCAAAAAAATAAACAACTAAAAAAGTGTTCACGAACTTAATTTTGCAAAAATAACCAATTTCAATGTGGTCTATGTTTGGGTTTTGAATGTAGATGAAATAAAATGTCGATAGTGCAAAAAATTAAACAACTAAAGAGTGCTAAGGAACTTAATTTTGAGAAAATAACCGAATTCAAGGTAAGTGGTCGCAATTTGCCAGAACTTAGTATACGACTAACTAGTAAAGACAAAAATAAAGAGGTTCATCGAAACTTTCGCAAAAGTATGTACGATTTAGCTAACTGGATATGTGGTTGTGAAGTCTCTAACTCATTTTACTGTTATGTTTGTTTGTTGTTTTCTAAGGACTCGTCGGACTCATTATGGTGCAAAACCGGTGTTAAAGACTAAAAACACTTAAAAGAAAAAATAAAAAAAACATGCGTTTTCTGCAGATCACATGATATGTTCGGTGAACTATGCTACGGTCGAAAGTGTTGATATTCGCACTCAGCTAGACACAGCTTATAGAAAATCCCTTAAAGATTTTAATGAAAATGTATCCAAAAATCGTTATATTTTAAACAAAATTATAGATTGTGTAAAATTTTGTGGGGCATTCGAGCTGGCACTATGTGGCCATGATGAAACGGCTTTGTCTGAAAATCCAGGGGTTTTTCGAGGCCTTATACATTTTGTTGAGGAGTTGGGGCAATATAGACTATTCGCTTTAGCAATTTTAAGTATCGAGAAATTGTTTATAAAAGGAATGTGCGTGAAATTTTAACGAAGGTGTCATTCAGCATTTTTCCAATTCTAAAGAACGAAGAGTAGACCTGAACTTCAAGAGAATTTAAAACTCAAATTAAAGAAAAGATATATATTTTTATTTTAAGTATGCTTATTTTTAAATTTGTTGTTAACCTCCCTATATAATTCACCACCAGCCGCCACTGATATAGGGATGACCTGGGAATATTTTGGTAAAAATCCAATATGGCGCAAAAAATAGCGGCTTAGTGCAATGTTTAAAAAAAATATAACCATCCAATTTACCTCAAATTTTGCACCAAAATCAAGTTTACTTAGGACGAACTGGTAGCATTTTGGTATGAATCCAAGTTAGTAAAGCAAAATGGCGGCGTAATAAAATATTTAAAAAATTAGCCCGAATAACTACTTATTAGGTTAATTTCAAATTTTGTGCAAGCTTAAGAGTCAACTTAAAAAACATCTTAATTAATTGACTTCAAATTTTGCAGAAAAATTAAATGTGACAGATAGAAACTGGAACAATATTGGTACGAATTCAATATGTTGGAACAAATTAAGACAATATATATGTGTTACTAAATGACTATTCATGGAACTGTATTGTGGCACACTTCACATTCCTAATAAGAAGATAAATTCATAACAAGGGAATGGAAATTTACCCATTTTTTTACTTGAAATTTAAATTGACCAAGCCCATAATTCCATAAGGTTGATAGTTTGTGCCCCCCCCCCCCGTATCTTAAGACGGCAAAATACCAAAAAAATGTTATTAAATCCGGTATTAGTATTTGCTAAATTTTAGAACCTCGAAGTATTCAAAGAAAGTTTTCTATAATAAGTGCATAAAAATAGTTAAGTAACTAAATTAATTCCATTAATACAATAGTTGAGATGAAAAGACATTTGTAAATTGGACTCGGCATTTAATAAAATTACTACTAACGTTGTATTTAATTTGTTTTACTTACAACCTAATACAGTATTGTAGCAGTTGCTAAATCTTAGACCCGGCTATAAAGGTCAGGTGTGAACTCTTGAAAAACTATTTCGGGTCTGGAAACAATGTTGTAAAAACAGCAAGCGAATGAATTAACTAAATGACAAGGTGCGCCGTCATTTACCTGTCGATCCCAGTACGAATTCTCCAAATACTTCTAAAGTGTTTATTTAATTTTTAGTTAGGAAATTGCTGTTAGGTCTATCTTACCGATGAATTGACTTGCAAGTATTTAATTACGATAATCATTTAATATTCTGTGTACAGGGTGTATAGTGTATTATTGTAGTTATTTATTTGTAGTTTATCGTTCAAAATTTGTTAGGCTTAGCTTGTATATTTCAGAATGGTTCCACATATCGGATATTGGTTATATTGGACAATGAATTGACTTGCAAATATATAATTACATTAATAGTTTAATCTGTACAGGTTTTATAGGATATAACATATCTGTACTATGTCGTTAAAATTGGTGTTAACTTTTTGGACACAAATTTAACTCTATATTCAAATGTTTTGCTATGTTCTTAAAACTGATTTCCTAAATAAGAAAATCAAGTAGGGCAAAGGCCAAAGAGTCTGCTGGCCATTTGGCAACTCCTCGACGTGTCATTGTAAGGCCCAGGAAATTCATAACAACTCTCTCAAGAGTAAATAAACTCTCTAAAGAGTAAATAAAAGTCAGGAGTCACTTCATCTTGCTGAGAAGCTGGGTCATAGTTGCTGACAAGAAATTGTGGCGGAAATTCGAGAAATCCAACCCCAATACAATTTTGTAAGACATTCAAGAAATTATTTACTCAAAAATATCTCAATGAGGTTGAAGATGCAAAATGAACTCAAGATATTAATAAAGTTTTGGTTAATGCAACTCCTGAGATAATCGAAGAATATAAAAATATCTATGTACAGGGTGTCCAATTTGGGTTGTAAATGCAAGGTATCTCCGTTATTTGCAAATATTTAGGGTTCAGGTTTTCGCGACACCGTGCCACTTTTTTGTCAAACTCAAGCTGCCGTAATCAGATTTTCCATAGCTCGCCTCGTTTCGGAGATACAGGGCCAAATTGAAAAAGTTGCATTTTGGGACACCCCTTGTATCTCGGTTATCTTTTAACGTATCGAAAAGGTAAAAACTGGCTCTTATAGAGTTTTTTACGTAGAATCAAGTGGCGTAGACAGTTTTTTACTCGGGTCCGTCGTTTTTGATACATGACCCAAAGTCACGTTTTTTTAAATAGGACACCCTGTATATTTTTACGGAGTCCTATTCGTCTTATTATGAGCTTTTCAAAAATATATGGTTATCTATACTTATTTTAAAAAATAAGGCTGCAATTTAGGTTTGTAATAATATCTATCTATATTTTTCATAGTAAGCCATGACTGATTGTCAAAAATGGCTTTGTCACTGCTTTGTCATAAAGTAAATGAAGTTTTGATGTTAATACTAATAGACGTGTTAAATTAGTCGCTCTGATTATTACTTTTTAACAAATGGCTGCAAATCAATTATTTGAAAACTTTGAGCAATATGATATGCTGACCTGTTTCATAGAGAGTCATGAAAATATAAACGCTGCTTCTGAGCTTTATTTCATTAGGTAATGTTTTATTTTCATAATTATTATTGCAATATTTTTTAAAACTTAAACTTTTATTATATAGATATTCGGAAAGGAGGCAGCCAAATAAATTAATATTCTATAGGCTGAAATCGAATTTAATAAATTTTGGCTCTTTCAAAAAGCCCAGATCAAAGAAATGTAACAAAGAGAATCGTGAGGCTGATGAAATTAACGTCTTAGCAAGTGTAAATGTAACGCCTGTAACGTCCTGTAGAAAAATAGAGAATGAAGTGGGTATAATCAAGTCTCGGGTTCAAACGATTTTAAAGAAACATAAGTATAAACCTTATAAAACCAGAGTTGTGCAAAATCTACATCCTGGAGATGTAGAACGACATATTGATTTTTGCCAGTGGTATTAACAAAAAATTAATACTAACCAAAATTTGGGAAGGGCGGTTATATGGTCCGACGAATCGTATATAAGTAGTGCTGGAATATTTAATAGGCACAATACGAGACACTGGTCACCTGAAAATCAACATTTGGTATTTCCACGCGAGCAACAAGGAAGATTTAGCTTTAATGTCGCTTGTTTCGTACTAGCAACCAAAATATAATTTCATATTTTTGAAGGAGGTCTCACTGCTAATCGCTACCTTGAAATATTGCAAAATATATTGCCAGAAATCATAGAAGATGTCCCTTTAGCACATGTGAATCAAATATATTTCCAACAAGACGGAGCTCCAGCACATAACTCCCAAATTGTGAGGCGGTATTTAGAAGAGAACTTCCCCGAACGCTGGATTGGAACGCACGAACCTGTCAGATGACCTCCTAGGTCACCTGACCTGTCCATATTGGACTTCTTTTTATGGGGTCACCTAAAAAATTTAATTTTTCATACCCGACATAACACAGTTCAAGACCTGCGTAACACCACTGAGTGCTTGTATTTTTGCAAATACAAGCACCCAATGTAGTCATTTCAAATGCACTGGGTAAAATTGCATGAGTGTGTGAGAGATGTCTAAGAGAAAATGGAAATCAGTTTGAGCAGTTCTTTTGAACATGGCTAATTACGAAAAATAGATATACTTAATATATTCTTAAAAACTTAAACTGTAGCCTTATTTTTAAAATAAGTATAGATAACTATATATTTTTGAAAAGTTCATAATAAGACGAATAGGACTACGTAAAAATATACAGCCACTAGATTCTACGTAAAAAACTCTATAAGAGCCAGTTTTTACCTTCTCGATACGTTAAAAGATAACCGAGATACGAGGGGTGTCCCAAAATGCAATTTTTTCAATTTGACCCTGCGTCTCCGAAACGAGGCGGGCTATGGAAAATCTGATTACGGCAGCTTGAGTTTGACAAAAAAGTGGCACGGTGTCGCGAAAACCTCAACCCTAAATATTTGCAAATAATGGAGATACCTTGCATTTACAACCAAAATTGGACATCTTGTACAATGACAAAAATAGTTCTTTAAAATTTTTCTTTAGCCGGAACGTCCCTCGTTATGAATCTTTTCTTTTATTAGGAATAGTGAAGAGTGGCTCAATTTAGTTCAGTATAATAGTCATTACTATCTTTTAAACAATTTTATTGGGTGCTATTTTTTTCATCATATTGGAATCCTGTCAATATTTTACTACTTTCTACCTATGACTCATTTTTGGGCATAATTAAAAATAAATTCAGTAAGTACTTTTTACATTGACAAACAGCGATATTTTGTTACGTCATGTTGAATTCTGCCAGTTTATACCGAGGTTTATCCCTATATCACATTTAATTTTTCTATAAAATTTAATGTCAATTGAATTTTAACAAAATTATTGGCCCCCATTTTGTTGCACCATCTTGAATTCGTGTTACAGCTTTACCAGGTTATCTGTACATCACATTTATTGCTTGCACAAAATTTGAAATTAATCTATAGTAGTTGCTACAGGCCGATTTTTTAAATATTTTATTAGGCCACCATTTTGTTGTGCTAATTGGATAATTAGTTTTTTACTAATAGTTTTTTTAACGTTTCACTAGTCCGCCATCTTGTTCTGGCATATTGGATTTTTACCAAAATATTACCAGGTCATCCCCATATGACTCTCAACTTTTGCCTAAAATTGAAGTTAATCTGATGAGTAGCTTTTAAGCTATTTCTCGAGTTGACAGACCGACAGACAAATTGACAGACGGACCGATGGAATTGATGAAACATATTTTTTGGCATCTAGGGACGCTAAAACCTGAAAATATGCAAAACCTGAGAAGGTGATTTTTTTCACGATTACAAATATTTTATTTGGCCGCCGTTTTGTTCCGAAATCTTGAATTAGTACCACAGGTTTACTAGTTTATCTCTATACCACAATTGGTTTTTTAGGCTGAACTTTTAAATACTTTATTAGGCCACCATTTTGTTCCGCCATCTTCGATTAAAATAATCAATTAATTGTTTTTTACTTAATTTTTATGAACAGTACTTTTTATTATTACATTAAGATCTATTAATTAAACAACTTGACGTTTTCTCTGTTTTTCTTTTAATACATATAAAGGTTACAATAAAAATTATGGATAGGCATTTTTAGACTCGTTTTTAAATCACCCCAGTAAGTGAACGTTTATTCTTTTTAATCGCTAGCGGTTTGCATCAACCTCGTAAAAGCATGGGCACCTGCACAGCGGTATGCATTTCTCGGATTCGTCGGCGCGTTTTTGTAAGCACAACATAAAAGTTCCGACGGACTGTGCCCATTCTTGTCTTGTTAAGGTTCAGTGATAGTAGATACAACTGCAGGTTGTTGTTGAGCTCAAAATTAAAGTTTGATCTGAGCCTGGGTTTTGCAGTAAATAATAAAGTCTATTTTAATCATGATTTAACCAAAAGCAAACTTGATCTGTTTAAAGAAGTACAAAAATTCAAAAAGGAACACAATTACAAATTTCTTTGGATCAGAAATGGGGTCATATTAATGAGAAAAAACGAAAACAGAAAAGGTATTTCAAAAAACTACTGCACAAAAACAATATGGTATACCTGAATATTCAAAGCTTGCGTAGTAAGTTTTACGACGTGCAGTGTTATCTGTTTCAAAATAACTGTGATGTGCTATTGCTTGTAGAAATTTGACTGGACCAGGAACATACATGGTTGTATGAAATTAATGGGTATAATTCCATTCATGCATGTAGGGATGAAAGGGGAGGTGGTGCCTCAGTATTTATAAAGAATGGCGTTTAATTTAGAGAACTAGTTAAATCTGCTACAAATGATAATTTTAGTTGGGCAAGTGCAAATATAAGCAATCAGGGGTTAAAAATAAGCCTACTGTACAAACCCCCATCCTATGTGTCCTAAGTGCTTAATATGGTTATATCCACTCTCACCTCACTTATGCTGTTCTGTGCTGGGGACCATCACATGCAGCCATAGTGTTTGCATTGCAGCGACGGTGCTTACATATAATGTCTGGACTGAAATTCAGGCAATGTTGTAGGCATAAATTCATTTCTCTTGGTATCTTGACGCTACCCTGTGTGTACATCGTTTCCTCTCTAATGCACATAAAAAAGAATACCACTATTTATACAAGACCATTGTGACTACCATGGTTATGACACTTGAGGTAGGAATGATTTTACATTGCAAATCAACAGGACCACTAGGGCGAGAGATGGCAGTAACCATTACGGTCTAATTCTTTTTATCATTTTAACTGATAGAATCAAAGACTGAGGGTCTTAGACACTTTGAATATAAGATAAAGGTTATTCTGAAGAAAAATGCTTTTTACAGCACTGAAGAATATCTTTCACATAGTTTTCAGAATACTGCTTAGATTTGCTATCATTATTTACCTCTGGTAATAAATTTGTTCTATATTTTAAATTTTTCATTTGTTTTAAATAGTTTTTCGACCTGTCGAAATACTATTGTATGTACATCATCAATATCTCTATTTTTAGTGATTTTATACGTATTGGACTAGCTTTATATTTGCATAACTTTGTTTGTTTATTTTATGACATGTGAAAATACTATTTTTGTGTGTGCATCATCAATAAATAAAAATAATTATTATAGATTAAAATACTTAATTCAATAAATAATCTAAATATTAGAAATAAAATATGTTAATAACTTTTGAACTGTATAACCTGTTCCAAATGTTCTTGATCTGTGAGAATATTTGGTACATTCTTTAATACATATATATAAATTATATGAAATAAGTGAATATACTAGTAGAGGCCCAAGCCTGACCCCTAGGAAATGCAAAGTTATGTAGTATCTGTGTTTGTATTTCAATATTTTTTCTGTATGTAATGTATTCTATTTTTAGTGATTTATATGTTAAATGTATTAGACTTCTTAATTTGTAAAACTTTATTTTATAATTTTTATGACATGTGAAAATACTATTTGTATGTGCATCATCAATAATTATAAACAAAAATAAAATAAATATGATAATGAACAATGCCTAACTTTGCAACCCTCATGTCCAACTATCCAAAACGCTATGTGGTTGTTGGGGATTTCAACATCAATTTATTTGACTCTCAATCAAATTTTCTGCAGAACTATAAGGATGCAGTATCAGTGCATAATTATAAAATAATCAGTCAGATAAATGAACACAATGCCACCAGAGTAACAGCCAACTCACGAAGCTTCCTGGACCGTGTACTGAGTGAGCAAAGCTTCACCAACAATTGTTTAGTAATGGTTGTACATTTCTGTAAACAGATGTCAGAATATGTTAATATAATTAAGTGTCACAATAATGACCTATGGATTACGAAAGTTCTATTAAACTTAATGAGCAAACGTGACAAATTGTACAAGAAAAAGAAGGCAAATCTGTACGATACAATCGCTGCAAATGGGTTTAAAAAAAATAAAAAACAGGATCACCAACAAAATTAAAGATTTAAAGAATAATCATTTTAGAAACAAATGGAACGAAGCCGGAAATAATACGAAAAAACAATGAAGGCTTGTCAATAGTATGCCAAAAAGTACAAACAATGACACAAATATAGAAACTTTGACTAGCAACGATATTACAATAAAGGATCCGGTAACCATAGTAAACTAATTAAACAAACATTTTGGAGAGGTAGGCAAAAATATTATTGAAGATATCATCGTAGGATACGGAATAGAGGAAATAACCTTAGATTTCTGGAAGCTTACTATGATAATAGCTGCTTTAGTAAAGAAACAAATGAAAAGGAGAATCAAGACATCTGTTTGGAACTCAAACAAAACACTGCTCCTGGGCATGACCAAATAACAATCTGTGATATTTTGAACCTGAAAGAAGCCTTGTAAAAATAATAGTGAGACTGACTAATAATGTGTTTGGATGTGGTAGTTTTTCAGAAGAACTCAAAATTAGCAGAATAATTCCGATATACAAATGTGGTGCTAAAGACTCAACAAACAATTATAGACCTATTTCTGTGATAAGCGTTTTTTCAAAAGTGATTGAACTTCTGATAAAAAAAGAATGTTATGAATGGTATTTATAAATAAGTATATTAGTAGTAATAGGTTTCAATATGATTTTATAAAAGATAGCAATACATTAGGTACAACTCTGGATCTCATAAATATAATAGCTACAACATTACAGGTAATATGGTAGTCGCAGTGTTTGTAGACCTTAGTAAGGCATTTGATGTTTGCGAAAGTTTGAACGCATGGGATTTAGGGGTAGGATGTTTGATCTGTTAAAATCATGTTTGGTTGGAAGACAGCAATATGTTAGAATATTAAATCATAAGAGTGAATGTTTGACAAATTTTAGTGGGGTACCCCAGGGATCGATCTTTGGACCCCTTCTATATTCATTATATGTACTAGGTTTAAGAAATGCCAATCTAAACTGTAGATCTTTACCTGTGCAGATTACAGAGTATTATTATATTCAAGTGATAATGAAGTGGATTTGGAAATTATGGTAATGGGTTTAAATGGGTATTACGAATGGCTGTTATGTAATAAATTTAAAATTAATAAAGAAAAATCTAAATTTATGCTTTTTAAACAGAAAAATAAGAATATTGTAGTGCCTAAGATTCAAATTAATAATGTAAATTTAAAACGGGTAAATAATATAAAATATCTAGGATGTCAAAATACCGTGGGACACGGTATTTTGACAAATTTTTCCCGTTCCTAGCTTTTTTATTAGACGCTTTGGGAAAAAGTGTTCAATATAAAAGATTAATAATTGATTTTTTTTAATTTTGAAAAACTTTTTTGCATATACAGGTCTGTTTAAAAATTTTGGCTTTATCCAACTTTTTTTATTTCAAAATGAGTAGGTACCTAAGTAGCCCATTTTTTTATTTAATTTATTTTTCTCTAAGCAAATAAGACACAAAAACTTCACAGCTTTATTTATGTAACAAAGAAGATAAACAATATAGCCTATTGTTTATTTAGGATAATTTAATAAATTAGTAATACTAAATAAATAAAATACATAATCAAAATTTTTAGTACCTGCATGATATTCCCACCCCTAGCATTAATAGTGGTTTGACATCTATTAGGTATGCTTAAAATTAAATAGCGCATAAGTTGTTGGTCTACGTTTTGCCAAATTTGGTTGAGTGCCAACCGGAGCTCCTGAAGATTTACTGCTTCCCGAACCTGTTTTCTCATATGGTCCCATACATGCTCAATGGAGTTAATATCAGTGCATCGTCATTCATGAAAATAAATCCATCTTCAATGGCGGAAGCAAAAGGCAGAACGGGGAGCTCTAAAATTTCCGTAATGTATAGGTCAGTCGTGAAATGTACTACAAATACCAAGTCCGTTTTTGCACCCCAACCATTACAGACAGACCCACCTCTGTAGCTTACAGTTTCCTTAAAATTGTACTGGGTATACCACTCCCCTGGTCGTCTGTAAACTTTCATTCTTCTGTCGCTGGGGTAGAAATAAAAACGGTACTCGTCACTGTAAATAACATTTCTCCACTGATCTTCACCCCACGGATAAAGATCTCTCGCGAATTCTATGCGTGCCCTGCGGTGATTCGCTTCTAACTTGGGACCCAATGCTGCTTCATTGGGTTGCATATCACCTTCCCGTAATCTGTTCCGTACTATTTGTAGACTAATTTGCCTTCCATGTGAAGCGGACAAATTCAACTTTTAGCTTTGAACTCGTAACAAATCGCTTCCTTAAGCACTGCACCCTCAGGAAACGAGCTTCTTAGGGCGTGCTTACTCTAGGACGGTCTTGTCTTGGTCTTGTTTGATTGGACCAGTTTCCCTATACCTTTTAAGAACTTTTGAAATTGCTCTCTGAGTTTTGCCCAAAACTTGTTCAATATGAAATTGGGAACAACCCCGCTCAGCGGGTGTCAAGTTTCTGTTAGGTTTCATTTTTTGTTTTTATGTTCTTATAAAAACACGATTTCGAGTAACGTAATTAAAAACTTATTAAGGCCCACTAAAATCACTATGTCAAAACTGACAGTTATCAGACTTAAAGGTTGCAGGCTCAATTGTAACAATAAGTAAGTACAAGTAACTTAAGATACAGAGAGGCAAGCAAAAGCGATAAAATTCTAAAAAGCTCCAGGGAAATTACCTTTTTCCAATCTCATAGTGACCGAATTTTGGGCTTGGAAACTTAGGGAGTTATTTCAAAGGTTCTACAAAGATACAGGGAAACTGGCTCAAATAAAAGAAGACCAGGACAAGACCGTCCTAGAGTAAACACACTTAACGAGAATCGTTTCCTGAGGGACAGTGTACCACGCAGCGATTCGTTACAAGTTTTAAACTGACAGCTGAATTTTTCAACTCACACAAAAGACCAATTGATACCTATACGGTTTAAAAAAAAAAAAGCTAGGAACGGGTAAAATTTGTCAAAATACAATTATTATCAGGGAAAAAAGCATTAAGATTAAGAAAATTTAAATTAAATACATTAAAATTCTAATAAAAATCTTTAAAAGTCATTATTTTAAATGACGGTATTAAGTTTGTAAAAATTTTGAATCACCCTGTAAAATTCGTGATAATTTTCATTAAAGCAAAATTTCTAAGACTTAAGGTTGCCAAATTTTCAAGGAAAGGCGTGTATTCATACTCGTAATTGAAAAAAAATAATTTTCGACAAAATGTCATCTGTTTCTTACCATCAACCAGATGGCGGGGTTTTAGGTACAGCAAGTACCTCTATAGAAACTGCACCCAAAACGTTTATAAAATGATGTCTGTTTTAAATATAGTAAAATTTCCATGGCATTTTTTTGCTCCCTCCCCCTATGCAATAAAGCCGAGATGAATCAAACATATACCGTGCTAAAAAGATAAAGAAATAACCTGCTCGTCAAAAAAAATCATCTTGATTGGATTATTTACTACGAAAATATAGCCATTTGAAATTGACGTTTTTTTATAGCCAACACTAATTTATGCGTTTTGTCTATATATATATATATATATATATATATATATATATATATATATATATATATATATATATATATATATATATATATATATATATATATATATATATATATATATATATATATATATATATATATATAGATATATATATATATATATATATATATATATATATATATATATATATATATATATATATATATATATATATATATCGGAACCTACTATTATTAGAAAAACCACCAGAATATGTGTGAACATAAGTGTTTTTATATCACTTTCGCTATTGTTAGAAGATAAATATTGAAAGAAATAAAAATGAGTCACCGAAAATTATAGGCTACTTTGGTCTCTCCCTCGTATAACAAGAAGCAATTAAATATTAGTTAGTGGACATTGTAGTTGTTCCCACAAATCACAATTTCGGGTAACTTTCTACCTTTTCGACAGTAAAATTGCATTCGTCTGTAGGCTGTTTTTCAGTTACTTCGTTTTTCGTCAGCTAACATGGCATAACGTCAGTCTGCGGTTATCGACTGTTTTCATTTCGTCATCACGAACAGGAATTGGCAAAGGTTGACTAAAAGACTGAGCCTTTGCAGCGTGCTCTTTTTTTAATTGGGCTTCTTTCCCCGTTTTAAATGTTGCCTTTATTAATCAACTTTTTTACCAGGCAATTACTAAAGTACCGGCACCTGTAAAATCTAGGGGATTGACTTTGGTTTTTGATTCCACCTGCCAAGATACAACGTCGATCTCTGGCGCACCTGCAAAGGAGAAAGGACGAATTATTTTATCCTTCTTCAATCTGCTTTTAGTAATTATGACTTTTAAGTAAAATTTATTTTCTGCAGCAAGACAAGAACATAAAAGACGTAATTTATTATCGTTTGGTGTGAGGGGCAGTAGCTTAATAATTTCCATATCAATTAGTTTCGCGCATATAAATAAACACAAATGATCTGTTTCCTTATATGGGGGATACATTTATATCAATAGAGAAGGCACTAAAATCTTTCCAAGGTTCTAGCGACGCTAATATAACTCTAAATGTTATAATTTTTGGGTGCGTTATCCCTTCAAATTTATTGAGTATGCATAGCTTCAATAATACTGACATAGTGTTAGTTAAAATATATACAGGATGTACCAAATTAAGTGCGGACTACTGCTAACTTGTTTATTGCGGGAGCTACAAAGTCGGTTAAATTAGCACACTAGTGGTATTTTTTATTGCGATTAAAATAGTAAAAAATGAAAAACAATCGAACATCGCGTTTCTGATTAAATTTAAAAAATAGTATTTTTTTGAAAGGGATACCCTGTATATTTCGTTACTGTTTCGATTGGAAATCTTCTGCTGAACAAAAAAGTTTATATGCATTACTGGCCTAAAGTTAAAGATAACCTAGTTATTCATATATTTCGCTTTTGTATAAAGAAGGCTATGTATTTTTAAAATAAAATTTAATTTTACGTTTTACGTAACAATATTGATTGACAGACTTTTTCAAAATAGATGTATAACAACAAATGGTCCGATTCGTTGGCCACCAAGATCTCCTGACATAACATAAACCATTAGACTTCTACTTTTGGGCTTATGTCATAGAAGAGGTATATAAAAAGAGATATTTGACGTTAAACGAACTTCAACTTAATATTAGACGCATTGTAACATCTATCGAGCCGTGTTAAAAAATGCTCAAAATAGTATTGAAGAAAATGGAGATATATTTGCCCACCTGCTATAAATTTAAATTGTTCTTATTTCTAACTTAAATAATATATTAAGTAAAAAAAACGTAAAATAAAATTTTATTTTAAAAATACATAGCCTTCTTCTATCGAAATATAAGAATAACTATATATATATAACTTTAGACCAGTAATGCATATATATATATATATATGTATATATATATATATATATATATATATATATATATATATATATATATACTATATATATATATATATATATATATATATATATATATATATATATATACATATATATATATATATATATATATATATTATATATATATATATATATATAAAAAATGTACTAGTTTGCAATATATATATATATATATATATATATATATATATATATATATATATATATATATATATATATATATATATATATATATATATATATATATATATATATATATATATATATATATATATATATATATATATATATATATATATATATATATATATATATATATATATATATATATATATATATATATATATATATATATATATATATATATATATATATATATATATATATATATAAGCTCGGTTATTGTGGGAATTAGATGAAACATTTTTATATGATAGTTGGTAGCTACAACTTAAAATTATTTTGGGTAATACATGGTTGAGGATAAGTTTGCCATAAAACAAACTTAAATTTTTTTTAAATGGAACATCCTGTATATTGGTTTATTTTCAGATTCGTCCCTTTTTGACCATTCACCCAATATAGGATTTGCGGGGTCTATATAGAGTCATTTAAGATTTATGGTCACTTTTTGAAAATATCAGAGGTACATTTGACGACCTGTATTTTTTTCGAATTTGGTCTTCTTCCACTTGCAGTACTTTTCTTTAGTATTATATAATGACGGTATACAGGGTAAATACAAATTCTGGATGCGAATTTTCTCGACTAATTTAAATGGAACGCCCTGTATATTATTATATTTTTGGATTCCTCCCTTTTTGATCATTCCCGCAATATAGGGTTTATGGGGTCAATACAGAGTCGTTCAAGATTTATGGCCACTTTTCGAAAATATTAGAGGTACAGTTGGCGACAGATAAATACGGCTGAATTGCTTCATTGTAAATTGTACTTCGTCTTCCTTTATTTACCTGGATTACCTTTCTCATTTGACAGTTATAACAGTACATGATGACATGATTAATTATTGACGTTTATTGATTTTTTATGTCAGTCTTGCTTTGTCAAGGGTAAAATAATAGCACAAAATATGCCACTTTTAAGTATTGCTACAAAAACTGCCATAATTACACTAATAGAATAAGGCTGGTGTCGAATTATTTTGGTATAGCTAAAATCACTGTTCAGGGAATCATATGGATCGTAAAGATGTTACGTGAGGAACATACCTTGGAAAGATCTGCGAAAGACAAAATCCATTTGAAAGCAAACAGGGCCCAGGTTTTTAATATTAGTTTGTTTTATTATTTCGGTATTAGTGAATTTAATACGTCTTTGAAAGTAATCTAATATAGAACAATTCCTTCAGTTACGTAAAAAACCTTAATATGCCTTTAAAACCACTTAATCCGTAATATCATAAAACGAGGTTATACTCATTTGACACCCTACGGATTTATCTGACGCTAACTGTACATTTGGCGTTAAGAGACCACCTATTCTGACTAGTTGTTTGAGTAAAATGAGGTTTTGCAGTAGCATTTTAATGAAAATTACTCCTCTTGACATTTCTATTTTTGCGCAATGTTGCTTCGTCCGTAAATAATACAAAAAAGTCAGTAAATCTTGGCTTTCTTTGAATTTGTTGTGCCCAGTGAAAAAAATCTAGTGGACCTTATCTTTACTTTAAACTATCAAAAATACAAGTTTGAATTGTCAAGTAAAGATGAATTTTAATAGACAAGAAATGATCGATATGATGTTAGGAGCGAGTGAAAAAAATTGTTTGTTAGCGACAAGAATATATCACGAAAAGTATCCTGATAAAAGACAACCACACAGAAGCGCTTTTGAAAGGCTTATGCAACGGTTTGATGAGGAGGGAAATGTAGATAGAAAAAGATATAGAAGACCCACATATTGGCTCAAGAAAAATTTGCAAGGGAAATATATGTAAGTAAAACAAATCACTGTTCTACATATTCTAAAAAAAGACAAAATTTACCCACACCACATTCAACTCCCTCAAGAATTTTATGAGGATGATTATCACAGGCGACTAAATTCTTGTCACTAGGCATAACAACAAATTCAGAGAGAGCCAAGATTTACTAACTTTGTGTTATTTAATGTCGAAGGAACATTCCACAAAAATGTAAATGTCAATAGATATAATTTTCATTGAAACGCTTCTGAAAATCCTAACTATAATCGCATAACTAGTCAAAATAGGTGGTCTCTTAACGTCTGGGGTGGAATTGTTGGACATTTTCTCATCAGTCCGCATTTGTTGGAAGAAAGGCTTACTGCACACCGATATATCCAGTTTTTGAGGGAAGATTTTAGAGCACTATTATACTAAATCCCTATTAACGTTCGAGATCAAATATAGTTTATGCATGACGGTGCCCCAGTTCACCATACGGATGACATTTCTTAATAAATAATTTCAAGAACGCTGGATAGGAAGAGGAGGACCGATTGCGTGGCCTCGTAGGTCCCCTTACTTGACAAATGTGGACTTTTTTCTTTGGTGCTTTGTTAAAAATGTAGTCTATCAAACACCTCGAACTACAAAAGAAAATAAGAGGGAAATAATCCGAAGTATATTTAATAGTATTAATTTTATTACATTAAGAGATGTTAGTGTATCTTTTGAAAATCGTTTAAATATTTGTGTCGAATAAAACGGTGGCCATTTGGAATATATAATTAAGTAGTTCAAGATTTAATTAAGTAGTTTTTGCTGTTTTATACGATTTGTTGTTTAGTACTGTTTTTTGGTTGTTATTTTTTTTATTTATACATTCTAATTACTCTAGGGTGGACAATTTAACTAGTTTAAATTAGTTGCTAAATTGTCCTAGCTAAGTACTAGCTGCCATAACTAATTTTAAACAGGTATGGCTCGATCGGTTTTCGTGTATTCTACATTTCCCGTTTCATCAAACCCTTGCATAATATTTCAAAAGGGGTTCTTGTGTTTTTCTTCTGTCAGGATATTTTTCGTGTTATATTTTTGTCGCTAACAATCAATTCCTTTCACTTGCTCATAACACATAAATCATATCGATCATTTCGTAATAACCACCAGTTTTTATTACTAGATTTTTGTAATACTATTATTTGTAATTTTTTTTTATTCGTGATAATTTTAGTTTTTTGAAATTTTAAACTTTTTCGACCCATCCATGGTGGTATGAATAAATTAAAAAAAAACAAAGATATTGAAAGAAAAGTTTGCAAAATTTTGCCGTAATAAATTGAGATGTCTACCTCTAATATTTTCGAAAAGTGGCCATAAATCTTGAACGACTCTGTATATATATATATATATATATATATATATATATATATATATATATATATATATATATATGCTTACTGAGAGTTTCTGCATTACTGCAGATTCTAGACTTTTATGTTAATTTCCTATTTGTACAGGGTGAGTCAACTCATTGTCTAATCCGCTTAGTTTTAGGCAGTTAATGGAAATATTTGATATCATGGACAGTGTTGATTATACAAAATATGAAATTATTAACAGAATTTGCTACCAATAAAGATAAATTATAATGCATGTCCAAGAAAATCCCCAAATCAGTAGCCGCCAGTCAGGTACATTGTGTGAAATCTCACAGTCAACTGCAAATTCAACAACCAGGAAGTATAAATACGACCCTACTACATTAAATCACACCAAGAATTACATGGTGGAGATTTTAGATGTTTAAATTTTTGTCATTTGATCAAGCTACTTTTAGAAGTAATGGGGCTGTAAATAGCCACAAAATGTATTATTACAGAAACATTTTGAGTTAGGGAGGCGCAACATTAAAACCACTGGAGACTTAATGTTTGGTGTGGTACTTATCATAACAAAATTATTAGACCACACTTTTTAATGACCCTAATTACCTTAACTTTTTTTGTGAAGAATTACCTTTTACTTAAAGATTTTCTCCTCCGCTAAGTCCGATAATAAAAAAAGATATGTATTCAGCAAGAATATCTGAATGTTTATTCCGAAGGAATAATAAGCTTTTTATTGCAAGTTATATATTTTTTTCTGTTTTTAATTTTAGGAGAGAGTAAAAATAATCCAATTGCTATGTTTAAAGTTTAATTTGATTAATTAAATGTGTTTTCATTAATTTACTTTTATCTAATTTTTATGACTACTGAGATTATGATAAAAATGACAATAAACATAGTATTAAAAAAAACTAAAAGAAATTCAAATATCTCAAAAACCATTAAAATGGGTATAGAACATATTTGACAAAAAATTTAGTTTTTTTTGATGGTTTCGAACGTGATATTTTCTAATTTTAAGTTTTATAGATTTGGACAAACATATTAAACACCTTGTAGCTATAGACAAAAACCTTTTCCCTTAACCCTATTTTTTCTTGTTACCAAATATGAGCTTTTTTTTAGGCAAAAATATGAACGGTACTAAAGAAAGAGATGCTTGAATATACCTTTTTGTTTAAATAAGTTTAGACATACCAGACCTGTAACAAGAAGTTTTAAAATTACTCTCAGAATTCAAAATTTGACTAATACATAAACAGGAGGTTCTGTTTAAAAAAATTAGACCTAACCTAACCTATATGCGCAAAAATATTTTTAAAATAAACATCACATACCGAATGTAGTTTGTTAGTAAATTTGATCTATAAAGGATATACTTACTATATTTCAACGTTGACTCATCCTGTTCAATATGATAACTCGTTTTATTTTTTATTTGCACACACTAGCTAATCTATGAAAGATAGTATACAATATGTTTAGATTTCTGTAGACAAGATGTAACGCCGAAAACAATCTTAAGTTCAAATATCTTAAAAAAAACCTAAGCAGTGGCGTACGAAGACAAGCTTTGCAGGGGAAACAAAAATGAAATGGCACATTTCAATAAAGGAAGAAATTTGAATTTTATTTAACATTGAAAAAAAGGACAATACTTAGTGCTCATAGGAGCATAACAATATTTCAGTTACGGATCACTTGAGAAATAAATACTTGAGGTGTTAATTTATTAGGTAAATTCAGTTACTTTTAGACTGGACAAAATCACAATATGCCAGACGGTGAGCAGCAATTAAAATATGTTTAACAAATTCTATGAGTTATTTTACATTTTTTTACAGAAAGCAGTAAAAATTAATTTAACAGCTTCTTCGTCCTAAATATAATTAAAACCGAATAGGCACAAATCCACATATGCTATCCGCTTTAGGTAGTAAGAAAAGTAGAGGCCACCTGGCTTAAGACGGCACGTGGTTGCAAAGGAAAAGAAAAGGGAAGTGCCCACAGATCCATCCGATTGACAGCTTTGCTAATACATTTCAAGGCAGAGTTCAGTTCCTAAAGTAATTAACTGTACAGGGTGCCCGATAGTTACTAAGGCGTTTGGACACTGTCACGGTTGACATTTCCTTCCTTTTGCAAATTATGTCACTTTTGCATTTTTGCGTAGGTGTAACATAAATGGAAGCCGTGTTTAGCCACTTATGTTCGTGCTGTTTGACTAGATGACTCTCGAAAATATATTGCGAGATAAGTTTTTATGTTTAGACTTAACTTATCAAAAGTACTACCTAACAAACTACCCAACAGACGAATGGAGCCACCCTAATATTTTGTACATTTTTAAAACATCATAAGTCTTTTAAGAACATGACCGAAATCAAAATATTTTACCCACATACATAAATAATTTAATTGTCAATGATACAGCTGTTTACAAATGTAAAGACCCTTGTAAGTGTTTACTATACAGGGTGTTAAAGAAACATATTAGATAACCATATTGGATTCGTACCAATATTTTAAGAGTTTCTACCTATGCCACATTTGATTTTTGGGTATAATTTAAAATAAATTGAATAAGTAATTTTTTGCACGGATTTTTTAAAAATGTCATTATTCCGCCATTTTCTTCCGTCATATTGGATTCGTAACAAAATTTTACAAGTGTATTATCTCTATATCACATCTAATTTTAATACAAAATTCAAAGTCAACGGTATAACAAGGTTTTTTACGTTGATTTTTTAAATATTTTGTTTAACCGCAATTTTGGTTACCACTATATCACACTCAATTCTTGCACAAAATTTGAAATCAATCCAATAAGTAGTTTTTCAGGCCGTTTTTTAAACTATTTTATTAAGCCGCCATTTGGTTTTCCCATTTTGGATTTGCACCAAAATTTTACCTTTATGTAACACGATTTTCTGGCAAATTTTGAGGTAAATTTTATAGATAGTTTTTTAGTAATATCATTATGCCGCAATTTTCTTCTGCCACATTAAATTTTTACCAAAATGTTACCATTTCACCCTGCATATAATTCAGAAAATCTTAAAGTCAATCGGATAAGTAGTGTTTAGCTATGCTACGAACAAACCATCAGACAGACAGACTAACGGAATTGAGAAAACATGTTTCTCGACATCTAGGGACCCCGAAACGTGAAGATCTGAGAAAATCTCGGAGACTGATTTTTTTACCATTACAATACGTAGTAGAAAGTCAGTAACTACAAAGAATTGAGATAATTTGGCTTGAAAGACTAAAATTTAAAAGAAACAAAACCAGAAAAGACAAAATTTAGGAACAAAAAAGGTGGAAAAACAGAATTTAAAGCAAACAGCTTTTTAACTTTGGACTATATCTGATAAATGAACTCAACATTAACCTATCATATATCATATTTACTAAAAAACTAAGAGATAGCAAAATAATAACCAATAACAACAACGACCTCATTGGTTCTGGCCCGAGTTACCAAATATCCTAAACTTAAAGATGACATATTTTTTCGTATGGCCTCATGGAAGTTGGTTTTGGCTTAATATTATTATTCATTATGAAACGAGCTTTTTACTTTTTCAGCTAAACTATGCTTAAAGATAAAACAACCTTTGAAGTAATAATATTCACTTTATATTAACATAAGATTCAGCTAACCAGATACAACTTTGGTTTGCTACGATTCTTTAGGCACTTATCAATTCCAATTTATAATATTAAATGCAGAACTCAGAACCATTTACTAATTTTTTAGTATTTTTCGATTTTCGAGCAAAATTTGAGGTAAATTGAATAGTTAGTTTTTTAGTAATAATGTAACATGTCCGTCATGTTGAATTGGATGATCCTTGGGATGACCGACAGACATACCGACGGAATTGATAAAATATATCTTTTGGTATTTAGGGACCCTAAAATGTGAAAATCTATAAAATCCTGGAAGGGTGATTTTTCACGATTGCAAAGATTTTATTTGACCGCCATTTTATCAGTTCAACTCTATATTACACTTAATACTTGCACAAAATTTGAAATCAATGGAAGTTTTTTCAGTCTGATGTTTTAAATATTTTACTATATATATGTATTGGATTTGTACCAAAATTTTACCAGTTCATCTACGTAGTACTTGATTTTGTTGCAAAATTTGAGGTAAATTGGATAAATAGTCTTTTTATAATCATTTTGTTAACTAATCATTAGGCTGCCATGTTGTTCTGCCATATTGGATTTTTACCAAAATGTTACCATTTACCAGTCAATCGGATAAGTAGTTTTTAGCTATGCCACGAACAGTCGGACAGACAGACATCATACTGAGTGAAAAACCAAACTTAGTTTAATGCTATTGTGCACAGCTAGTGTGACGTAGTTTTAATTTTTAAAAAAGATTTTTCTATGACAACAGATTAAAAAAAAATCTAGTTTTAAAGTCTTTGAAGCAAACATGACTAACAGAACAGTTACCAAATATCCTAAACCTAAAGATAACATATTTTTTCGTATGGCATCATGGACAGTTAGTTTTGGCTTAATATAATTATTCATGATGGAACGGGCTTTTTGCTTTTTCAGCTAAACTATGCTTAAACATATAACAACCTTTGGTTTGCCATGTTTCTTTAGGCACACCGAAAATTAAAATAGTTCTGAAACATTACTTCTAAACCACATTATATTTTATTAAAACAAAAACATTTTATTTATCAATTCCAATTATTAAACATAGAACTCAGAACCATTTACTAATTGTCTAAAATGAGGATAAAAACCAATTACATGTAGAAAAATTTCTAGTCAGGTGTTTCCTTAAAAAAGAAAAGAAAACGATAATGAAGAATCGGTTTTCAGTCTAGGCCGGGTGGAGGGCTGTATAAAAAGAAACCCTTAGTGAGAAAGGATTACGTTTATCATCAACAGGTGCATTGAATCTTTTTCGAGCCTCTTGATTGGACAGTCGAACGTCTCTACTTTCATTCCCACGATACCAACAAAACATTTCAAATGCTAATAAATTTAAAACAAGGTGTTTTTCACCTGGCCATTGGTTTTCGAGATTATCACAAAAAATGTTCAGGGCATCGCACTGTGACATCGAGGATTGATTATTACTGAAAATTCTTGTTGGTAGAAAACGCCTCTTCTTGAATTTTATTTTATTATATTCATGTGTATAGAGTGATTTATAAATAAGTACCGAAAATGAAAGGCAGAGATATAGAGCTAAAAAATACGAAAATTAGTTGTGACTTTGTTTAAATGATCTAATGGCTGATTAAAATAATCAGCGTTGTTAATCTGTCACTGACAACGTTAAAATGAATGCTTTTTTACTCGTTTGAAAGAATGATTAATTTAATTAGTTAGTATATTTTTATCAAGGTCCCAAATTGGGCCTTAGAATTTTTAGTGGTTTTGTATTTGTGAAGGTTTAACACATTCGTAATAATCGCCAGTAGTTACCCTTAGCAGGATAACAGAGAAAGTCAATATGCATTAGCATCTTTAGTCAAATAAGAAATATGGTTTGGCCTTGAAAAGGGAGTTTTCATTGAATAAAAAGACCGTTTGTCTAAATTTTGACTCTATAGGAAAGGCCGTATTTTTTCAATAAACGAAATAAAACTCTTTCTTGAAACAAAAAAACGTGACTCGTATAATCTTCATGCAAAAAAAATCAATATACTTCTACTTGAGGCATTTTTCCTTGGTCAATAAATAATATTTTGTGGTTGGGTTTGAACTTTAATAAAATGTAGCTTCAGCTGGATTGTTGTTGTACTAAGTTTGATATAAATATTTTTATTCTGAAATTCTGTTTCCTTAATATTCGTGGCACGCCGGCAATATATATATATATATATTAAATTATATATATATATATATATATATATATATTAAATTATAGTTTTACTTCTCAATGAGTTAACCTATGCCCAAGAAAATAATTAACAAAATACTTATATATGGTTAAAGAAAAAAACAACCGGGCGGTAGCTCTTGCAATGCTTCCGTTTTGATAATACAGTTTCGTTATTTCGAGATAGGCAACTTAACGATTTCAAATCAAAGATAAAGTTGTTCTATGATTTACGATACATTGACGGATGCTAAATTTCTTGCTGGTATCGGTGATTATTATTTTTTTCCGTATATATATATATATATATATATATATATATATATATATATATATATAAATAAGGGTATTTTCGTTGGGCCACCCTGTATATATATATATATATATATATATATATATATATATATATATATATATATATATATATATATATATATATATATATATATATATATATATATATATATATATATATATATATATATATATATATATATATATATATATATATATATATATATATATATATATATATATATATATATATATATATATATATATATATATATATATATATATATATAGCCTCTATTCGGACGCGAGAAAGAATGCTTCGAAAATACCAAAAGTGAAGGTACCGCTTACCTGAATTTAATGAAAATATCTTAATTTAGGTATAAAATTATGCCGGATCCGCATTGCTGCCAAATTTACCGTTTTTCTGTTATAAAAGGAAAATTATTTTTTTTAATGGAACACCCGATATTATATTGCTTTTTTAAAACCTGCGTAAAATATTCTGAGCAAAATGCGGTGGAGCACCATCCTGCTGAAATCATATTTCATCATTTGGTGCACCATTACCTTAAAAAATCAAGTATAAATACTTAATACAGTTATTTTTTTTAACATGGATGGACGTAGGGGTACAATAGAGTTGCCACCTCGGTCTGCAGACTTGACAACCCTCGACTACTTTTTGTGACATTTTAAAAATGTGGTAAAGCAGGTAAAGTAAGGAACTTTATAATAATATAAGGTTATTCGGAAATAATTCTGTAATGGCTGGGACAATTTCGGTCCTTAAAAGAGTCAAATATCTTTCTCCAGTTAATGTGTCTTTTATGAAGGAGAGAACGATTATTTTTGCACCCTCACCAAACATTTATCTTTCGGGGAATTGGGTATGATTTTCACATATCCAATGTGGATTTTTCCTGGCCCAATATCGACAATTATGCCTGTTAACTTTTCCATTAAAAAGAAAGTTGCTTCGTCAGAAAAAATAATTTGATTGACAAAATTTCATCCTCAGAGAATTTTTGCATCAAAGTTATTCTGTATGGATGAAACTTTTCGGATTTTAGAAGTCGGTCTACGGACATGTGTGAGACGTCATTTTCCCGTCCTAATGTTCTGGTAGAAAGGTGCGGATTTTCTTCTAAACTGATTAAAACATTCAGAGCCTTATCACCATCTGTTGCGCTTTTAGTCTTTCAGAACCTACAGTATCTTTTACCTTTCCAGTTTCCCGAAATTTTGTGTTAATTTTACTTACGGTAGATTTAGTTATTGGATTTCTGTTAGGATATTTGTCATTAAAAATGTTACGCACATCTTGCAGTTTTCGCATTCTATCCCCATAACCTAGTATAATTAAAATTTCAATTCTTTGGGTTTCAGTTAAACGATCCATTTTTGTAAATCAACAAAACTGACATTGTAAACATATCAGGTGATCTTTTGTATGAAGGTATTTTAATAAAAGGTAATACATTGAATTATGGGTATTAGACCCTTATTTCCTCCAAAAGTTTTGACTTTTATAAAAAGTGCTCTTAACAAAACGTATTGAGAATTTTACGCAGGTTTTAAAAAAGCAATATAATATCGGGTGTTCCATTAAAAAAAATAATTTTCCTTTTATAACAGAAAAACGGTAAATTTGGCAGCAATGCGGATCCGGCATAATTTTATACCTAAATTAAAATATTTTCATTAAATTCAGGTAAGCGGTACCTTCACTTTTGGTATTTTCGAAGCATTCTTTCTCGCGTCCGAATAGAGGCTATATATATATATATATATATATATATATATATATATATATATATATATATATATATATATATATATATATATATATATATATATATATATATATATATATATATATATATATATATATATATATATATATATATATTATATATATATATATATATATATATATATATATATATATATATGTGTTTTCATTCCTTATATATATATATATATATATATATATATATATGGGTGTACATCCGTTCACTACTGTCGTTCTGAAAAGAACAGTTTTGCTGACGTTTCGCCAAAATCACATTTGGCATTTTCGAAGCTTTCTTTCTCGCGTCCGAATAGAGACTGAAGTGTTGGTGACTGCGACGCTTCCTTTTATACCCCCACTCGGGGCCGAAGGTTATATTTGCGCAGGCGTTGGTCGCTATTTATGTTTTCCGGATGGTGCTGTTGTTGTTGCGCTAATTGCGCTTGAGTTTTTGCGATTTTAGATTTGTCTATTATTGTCTTCCATACTGTTGGTAGTTTTAATGATTCGTCCCTTTTATTTAGATCACCTTGCTTTTCAATTTCTATGGCTTCTCGGATTATTCTGGTCTTATAATGTTCTATATTGGCAATCTCCCTACACCCATCGAAATTTATTTTATGGCCGGTTTCCTGATGATGTAGGAATAAAGCTGAGGTTGTTTGTTTATTTCTGATGCTGAGTTTATGCTCTTCCACTCTTGCTGATATTCGCCTGTTAGTTTGCCCTACGTACAACTTTTCACAGTCCTGGCACGGAATACTGTACACTCCGTGGTTTTCCAGTTTGATTTTATCTTTTGGGTTTCCGAGTAGTTTACCTATAGTTTCGCCAAAATCACATTTGGCATTTTCGAAGCTTTCTTTCTCGCGTCCGAATAGAGACTGAAGTGTTGGTGACTGCGACGCTTCCTTTTATACCCCCACTCGGGGCCGAAGGTTATATTTGCGCAGGCGTTGGTCGTTATTTATGTTTTCCGGATGGTGCTGTTGTTGTTGCGCTAATTGCGCTTGAGTTTTTGCGATTTTAGATTTGTCTATTATTGTCTTCCATACTGTTGGTAGTTTTAATGATTCGTCCCTTTTATTTAGATCACCTTGCTTTTCAATTTCTATGGCTTCTCGGATTATTCTGGTCTTATAATGTTCTATATTGGCAATCTCCCTACACCCATCGAAATTTATTTTATGGCCGGTTTCCTGATGATGTAGGAATAAAGCTGAGGTTGTTTGTTTATTTCTGATGCTGAGTTTATGCTCTTCCACTCTTGCTGATATTCGCCTGTTAGTTTGCCCTACGTACAACTTTTCACAGTCCTGGCACGGAATACTGTACACTCCGTGGTTTTCCAGTTTGATTTTATCTTTTGGGTTTCCGAGTAGTTTACCTATAGTTGTTTGTGGCTTGTGTATTGTTTGTATGTTGTGTTTCCTCAGAATTCTTCCGATTCTGTCTGTTGTGCCTTTTACGTATGGTAAGACTACTCGTTGCTTTCCCGGTTCATATTTTTTGTTGTTTGTTGTTCGGGAAACTTGTGCATTAATAGCTTTCTCTATGGTGCGATTTGTGTAGCCATTTTTCTTTAAAGCACTAGATATTACCTTAAGTTCGTTTTGTCTCGTCTGTGTTTCAGTTAGTCGCACGGATCTAGATATTAGAGTATTTGCCACAGCTTGAATTTGTGCTGGGTGATGATGTGATTTTGCATTTAAATATCTGTCTGTATGTGTTGGTTTTCTATACACGGTGTATTCGAAATGTCCGTTTTGTAGTTTTGTGACCAAAACATCTAAAAATGGTAGTTTGTTGTTTTCCTCTAACTCTAGAGTAAATTGTATTCTGGGGTGGATTGAATTTACGTGAGTCAGAAATTTTTCGAGCTCTGCATGACCATGTTGCCATATAATAAATATGTCATCCACATAACGAATCCATAATTTGGGTTTTAAACTTGCTTTCTCAAGAGCTTCTTTCTCGAAGTATATCATAAATAAATTCGCGACTACTGGTGATAGCGAGGACCCCATTGGAGCACCATCCATTTGTTTATACATTTGCCCGTTGAAAGAAAAATAAGTATTTTTGAGGCAATGCTCCGAGAGTTCTATTATATGTGCCTGGAAATCCTCGTTCATAGCAATCTTGTCCAATGCTTCGTGGATGGGAATACTGGGATATAACGATTTGACATCTAGGCTTGCTATGATGTCGTTTTTTTTCAAGGACGATATCTCGTATAATTCGAGTGAAATGCTCCGAGTTTTTTACAAATGAATCAGCTTTTTCTACAGTTGGTTGCATAATTTCAGAAAGGTATTTCTCCAGTTTTTGTAGCGGCGAATTAACAGCACTAACAATAGGTCTGATAGGCGCGCCTGGTTTGTGTATTTTTGGTAAACCATAGAGTTTAGGACATCTGCTCGACTTTTCCCGTGGTATGATTTTTTGTTGAATTTCGGGGTTTATTGGTGAACTTTTTATTTTATTTTTAGTTGTTTTTTCTAGGTACGTTGTCGGGTCCCTTGGAACAGGCCTATAACAATTGTCTTGTAGGATATCCTGCTTTTTTTGTACGTAATCTTGAGTATTCATAACCACAGTTGCGTTTCCTTTATCTGCTGGAAGGATTGTGATGTTTTTATTTTTTCGGAGGTTTATTAGGGCCCTTTGTTCAGTGGCATTTAGGTTTTGTTTTGGTGTTTTGCTTGATCTTAAAATTCTTGCCACCTCTTGTCGAATCTCCTCTGCTTTTGTTTCTTCAGAGGAGTCAAGGACAGCTTCCACTCCAGCTATTATTTCTTCTTTAGGGATTTCCTTAGGAGATATCGCAAAATTAAAACCCTTACTCAGTACGGATTTTTCACTTTCTGAGAGACTGTAGGATGATATATTATGTACTAATTTATAGACGTCTACTGACGATCTTTGTGGCTGACTCGACTTTCTTAGAAGATTGTCATACTTTTTCGAAAGTTTATCTGTCTTAATATTCTTATTTGTTTCTGTTCGCCAAAAAGCCAAAGTTTCTATGCGATTCCACAATAAAGGGTGAATGATGTTACTTAGTTTAAGGTGTAACTTTAAAAGTTCTTTCTCTGTCTCGGCTAGTTGTTTTCTAGTTTGATGGATTTGTTCTTTTAATAACGCCTTACTAGCATTTTGAAGTATGGTGTTAGTTTTTCTAGTTTTAGTATGATAAGACAACCGTGTAAAAGTAGGAAGTAAATCGCTGTCACGACACTTAATTTGAAAGGTTAGATCACATAAAAGATTAGTTTTCTTACCTCTCAGTCTTTCATACATCTTGATTGTCTTGAAAATCTCCTCCCCGTAGAGGTGTATAGTGTTGATTTTTACTCCTTCACGGATGGAAAAATACAATGTGTTTTCATTCCGGGTGTACATCCGTTCACTACTGTCGTTCTGAAAAGAACAGTTTTGCTGACGTTTCGCCAAAATCACATTTGGCATTTTCGAAGCTTTCTTTCTCGCGTCCGAATAGAGACTGAAGTGTTGGTGACTGCGACGCTTCCTTTTGTACCCCCACTCGGGGCCGAAGGTTATATTTGCGCAGGCGTTGGTCGTTATTTATGTTTTCCGATTGGTGCTGTGGTTGTTGCGCTAATTGCGCTTGAGTTTTTGCGATTTTAGATTTGTCTATTATTGTCTTCCATACTGTTGGTAGTTTTAATGATTCGTCCCTTTTATTTAAATCACCTTGCTTTTCAATTTCTATGGCTTCTCGGTCGTCAGTCGAGTCAGCCACAAAGATCGTCAGTAGACGTCGATAAATTAGTACATAATATATCATCCTACAGTCTCTCAGAAAGTGAAAAATCCGTACTGAGTAAGGGTTTTAATTTTGCGATATCTCCTAAGGAAATCCCTAAAGAAGAAATAATAGCTGGAGTGGAAGCTGTCCTTGACTCCTCTGAAGAAACAAAAGCAGAGGAGATTCGACAAGAGGTGGCAAGAATTTTAAGATCAAGCAAAACACCAAAACAAAACCTAAATGCCACTGAACAAAGGGCCCTAATAAACCTCCGAAAAAATAAAAACATCACAATCCTTCCAGCAGATAAAGGGAACGCAACTGTGGTTATGAATACTCAAGATTACGTACAAAAAATGCAGGATATCCTACAAGACAATTGTTATAGGCCTGTTCCAAGGGACCCGACAACGTACCTAGAAAAAACAACTAAAAAATAAAATAAAAAGTTCACCAATAAACCCCGAAATTCAACAAAAAATCATACCACGGGAAAAGTCGAGCAGATGTCCTAAACTCTATGGTTTACCAAAAATACACAAACCAGGCGCGCCTATCAGACCTATTGTTAGTGCTGTTAATTCGCCGCTACAAAAACTGGAGAAATACCTTTCTGAAATTATGCAACCAACTGTAGAAAAAGCTGATTCATTTGTAAAAAACTCCTTGAAAAAAACGACATCATAGCAAGCCTAGATGTCAAATCGTTATATCCCAGTATTCCCATCCACGAAGCATTGAACAAGATTGCTATGAACGAGGATTTCCAGGCACATATAATAGAACTCTCGGAGCATTGCCTCAAAAATACTTATTTTTCTTTCAACGGGCAAATGTATAAACAAATGGATGGTGCTCCAATGGGGTCCTCGCTATCACCAGTAGTCGCGAATTTATTTATGATATACTTCGAGAAAGAAGCTCTTGAGAAAGCAAGTTTAAAACCCAAATTATGGATTCGTTATGTGGATGACATATTTATTATATGGCAACATGGTCATGCAGAGCTCGAAAAATTTCTGACTCACGTAAATTCAATCCACCCCAGAATACAATTTACTCTAGAGTTAGAGGAAAACAACAAACTACCATTTTTAGATGTTTTGGTCACAAAACTACAAAACGGACATTTCGAATACACCGTGTATAGAAAACCAACACATACAGACAGATATTTAAATGCAAAATCACATCATCACCCAGCACAAATTCAAGCTGTGGCAAATACTCTAATATCTAGATCCGTGCGACTAACTGAAACACAGACGAGACAAAACGAACTTAAGGTAATATCTAGTGCTTTAAAGAAAAATGGCTACACAAATCGCACCATAGAGAAAGCTATTAATGCACAAGTTTCCCGAACAACAAACAACAAAAAATATGAACCGGGAAAGCAACGAGTAGTCTTACCATACGTAAAAGGCACAACAGACAGAATCGGAAGAATTCTGAGGAAACACAACATACAAACAATACACAAGCCACAAACAACTATAGGTAAACTACTCGGAAACCCAAAAGATAAAATCAAACTGGAAAACCACGGAGTGTACAGTATTCCGTGCCAGGACTGTGAAAAGTTGTACGTAGGGCAAACTAACAGGCGAATATCAGCAAGAGTGGAAGAGCATAAACTCAGCATCAGAAATAAACAAACAACCTCAGCTTTATTCCTACATCATCAGGAAACCGGCCATAAAATAAATTTCGATGGGTGTAGGGAGATTGCCAATATAGAACATTATAAGACCAGAATAATCCGAGAAGCCATAGAAATTGAAAAGCAAGGTGATTTAAATAAAAGGGACGAATCATTAAAACTACCAACAGTATGGAAGACAATAATAGACAAATCTAAAATCGCAAAAAATCAAGCGCAATTAGCGCAACAACAACAGCACCATCCGGAAAACATAAATAACGACCAACGCCTGCGCAAATATAACCTTCGGCCCCGAGTGGGGGTATAAAAGGAAGCGTCGCAGTCACCAACACTTCAGTCTCTATTCGGACGCGAGAAAGAAAGCTTCGAAAATGCCAAATGTGATTTTGGCGAAACGTCAGCAAAACTGTTCTTTTCAGAACGACAGTAGTGAACGGATGTACACCCGGAATGAAAACACATTGTATTTTTCCATCCGTGAAGGAGTAAAAATCAACACATATATATATATATATATATATATATATATATATATATATATATATATATATATATATATATATATATATATATATATATATATATATATATATATATATATATATATATATATATATATATATATATATATATATATAGCCTCCATTCGGACGGGAGAAAGAATGCTTCGAAAATACCAAAAGTGAAGGTACCGCTTACCTGAATTTAATGAAAATATCTTAATTTAGGTATAAAATTATGCCGGATCCGCATTGCTGCCAAATTTACCGTTTTTCTGTTATAAAAGGAAAATTATTTTTTTAATGGAACACCCGATATTATATTGCTCTTTTAAAACCTGCGTAAAATTCTCAATACGTTTTGTTAAGAGCACTTTTTATAAAAGTCAATAGTTTTGGAGGAAATAAGGGTCTAATACCCATAATTCAATGTATTACCTTTTATTAAAATACCTTCATACAAAAGATCACCTGATATGTTTACAATGTCAGTTTTGTTGATTTACAAAAATGGATCGTTTAACTGAAACCCATAGAATTGAAATTTTAATTATACTAGGTTATGGGGATAGAATGCGAAAACTGCAAGATGTTCGTAACATTTTTAATGACAAATATCCTAACAGAAATCCAATAACTAAATCTACCGTAAGTAAAATTAACACAAAATTTCGGGAAACTGGAAAGGTAAAAGATACTGTAGGTTCTGAAAGACTAAAAGCGCAACAGATGGTGATAAGGCTCTGAATGTTTTAATCAGTTTAGAAGAAAATCCGCACCTTTCTACCAGAACATTAGGACGGGAAAATGACGTCTCACACATGTCCGTAGACCGACTTCTAAAGTCCGAAAAGTTTCATCCATACAGAATAACTTTGATGCAAGAATTCTCTGAGGATGAAATTTTGTCAATCAAATTATTTTTTCTGACGAAGCAACTTTCTTTTTAATGGAAAAGTTAACAGGCATAATTGTCGATATTGGGCCAGGAAAAATCCACATTGGATATGTGAAAATCATACCCAATTCCCCGAAAGATAAATGTTTGGTGAGGTATAAAGGGTGCAAAAATAATCGTTCTCTCCTTCATAAAAGACACATTAACTGGAGAAAGATATTTGACTCTTTTAAGGACCGAAATTGTCCCAGCCATTACAGAATTATTTCCGAATAACCATAAGTTCCTTACTTTACCTGCTTTACCACATTTTTAAAATGTCACAAAAAGTAGTCGAGGGTTGTCAAGTCTGCAGACCGAGGTGGCCACTCTATTGTACCCCTACGTCCATCCATGTTAAAAAAAATAACTGTATTAAGGATTTATACTTGATTTTTTAAGGTAATGGTGCACCAAATGATGAAATATGATTTCAGCAGGATGGTGCTCCACCGCATTTTGCTCAGAATGTTGGAGAATATATAGACAATGTTTTTTTTTTGAAAGATGGATAGACGTAGGGGTACAATAGAGTGACCACCTCGGTCTCCGGACTTGACAACCCTCGACTACTTTTTGGGACATTTTAAAAATATGATGTATAAAACTAAGTTCAGTGATCTCGAGGATTTAAATGAGCGAATAGAAATCGAGTGTAGACGAATCGAGGAGGCTGGCATTCTTTTTAATGTAATGTTTTCCCACAGTATTTGGCCTAGTCTCAGGAAGTTAATGGACATAATATTGTTTGTTGCATTAGGTATTTCTTTTAATGTATTATTTCCGTTGTTTTTTTTTTGCTAGTGTTTTGGTAGCAAGATGAGGAATTATTGCTCTTTACGGTCTGCCAGAATTTACATCTTTTACCTTTCCAGTTTCACGAAATGTTTTGTTAATTTTACTTACGATATATTTAGATATTGGGTATCTGTTAGGATATTTGTCATTCAAAATGTTTCTTTAGGTTTCAGTGAAACGATCTATTCGTGTAAATCAACGAAACATTGTGAAACATATCATGTAACGTTTTGTGTGCAGGTATTTTAATAAAAGGGAATAAATTAAATTATGGATATTAGACCCTCATTTTCGCAAAAACTGTTGGCTTTCATGAAAAGTGCTCTCATTGAAAAATAAAACTATAATTTACATGGACGTTTCCCTTATTATATTCAGCTTTCCCAAGATAGAAATGTATTTTCTTGGAAACATGTCGATCTTAAGAATGTGTTGATAACAGCTGTTAACTCACACACATTCTTATTAATAATTAAGTTTATTATTGAAGTAGGGTAAAAAAATTGAAAGTTTTAACTTTAAAGGTTATGTGTAAGTTCATATTTAAAAAATTTCGTCATAAGAAGGAAATCAATATCAATACATTTTATGTAAAAATAATAAGAGTATGTATAGTAAAACAAATTTTAAAAACAATCAATCATAGAATTAATTATTATCGTTGTTATGTTGTTATCATTATTATGCACGTGATTTTTAGTACTGTAAAAGTAAAATATAAGAGTAAATTGAATTTAAATTTTCTATCTCTTTTTTATTCATAGCACAAGGTTTTTTTAATTTCGGCCATTTCTCAAAATGTCATTTTGGTGGTTTATTTTCTACCTGTAATATTTTTTTGTTTTATAAATGACACGTGTGTCCTTAAGAAATGTATCTTCTGATAGTGGGCAAGATCTTTTGTTTAATCTTCCGTGACTTTTATAAAATGCATTTGTTTTTTAATTTTTTGTTAAGTTTGTCCAATATATTTCTTATTACAATTATTCCAATGAATACAATATACAAAGTTGAATTTATTTGAAATTAATCTTGATTTTTTATTTTACTATAATGTGTTGCAATAGCTTTTACGTTTTTTTTTTGAGATATTTTGATATATTCATTTTTAAAAATTTCAGTAATTTTTGAACTTAAATTATAAATATAAGGTATACATCGAAGAAAAAAAATGGTTTCAGGATTTAAATTATTTTGATTTTTATATCGAGGAATGTTTATACTGTGTAGTTTTCCTGATTATTTTTAGAGGATATGAATTATTTACAAGTATTAGTTTTAAAATGTTAAAATTAGAGTTGGGTGGGAAATTTTTTCTGTTCTGTATTTTAAGCCTAAAATTAAATGTATTTTAATTTCATTAGAGTGGCATGAGTAATAGTTCATGTGTCTTCCTAAAGGGGATTTATATTTTTTCTGAATCCATATAGTTGTTTGATAATAGATTACATATTACAGGATTTCTGTAAAGTCATTACAAAATAATTATATGCATATATAAACTGTGGAATTCTGTACGAAAGCAGTTCTGGGAATTTACCGTTTTTTTATATCTATAAAAATACGAAAGTTAATTGAGGGGGTGCATTTATAATCGAAAAGGCTGTACCGGTATTCAAAAATACTGAAAGTTTCTTGACAAAATCAATTTTTTTTCCATTTTAAGTGGTGTTTCAGATTTTTTAAAGTTAATAGAGCAAATTAAGGCTGTGTTCCGTTTCCAAACCTTGTTAACCGGTCCAATTGATATAAGTCTGGCAGAGGTTTCTGAAAACCCCTTTAAAAACAGAACGGCCGTCAAGTAATTGACAATTCAGACAGCGGTTACAACTAACAAAATGCGTCGGTCGTTCTGGTGACACTATTGACAAATAGTTTTAGGAACCGTGTTTCTTATATAACCGATTTTTTAACGAAATACGGTCTAAAACTAACTTACTAACACTGTCAAATATCTTAAAGACGTTGAACGAAATTAAATTTTGACATATGTATGTCTATAATATAAAGTGAATTTTATAAGACACCAGCAAGCAAAGTAATAGTGTATTTCCTTAAGTTAAAAATTATAATGACAATACTGCGTGTCCAGCCATCGGAAAATAATGTATCTACTGTATGGTTGAGAGCAACGGACTTAATACACTGTGACATGGTGTGACCAAAAAATTGGCCAAAATGCGGCGAAAAGGTGCAAGGAACACCCCCTTATTGCAAAATTCGGTAATTTGATCATGTGGTGTTTCTGCATGCATTATTTATATGCATTTTATTAGTTGATTGCACGAATAACGGGGCCGTTTGGCAGTTTGCTTTAAATTATGAATAATTTGAGTTGCTTTGTTGAACATAACGGTAAAAAAAAATCAACTTGATAAAGACCCTTCTGTGCTCCTTGTTACGTAACATATTTAGTAAAACATTCAATTAACATTTTATATAAACTAGACGATTTTTTTCAGTTAAGAAAATAGTTTTGATTTTGCTTCTAAAATTATGTTAGTATTTTTTATAGTTTTATTTAGTTCACAGTAGTCTAACCAGATCTTAGTCCGAGGCGAAGAGGAGGTGCGAAATATTTTTGCCCATCGTCTTACTTAATCATAAAATTGAAAAGTCGGTGGTGCCAAAAATGCTCGAATGGAAAAATTCTATTAACAAAAATAGTACAGGATTCCATTCCACTTGATTCATTCTATATAGGTTGTTACATATTCGAGGCGAAGTTGAGGAATACCGGAATCTTGTAGACCGGAAAAGATAGGAAGTTTATTAAATTAGGGAAACGTTCAAATTCCGAGAATATTTAGGAAAAACCGAAATTTCCCCGTTTTGTGGCGTTATTGTTGAAGTTATAAAATCAAAAGCATTTTTTATGTCAATCGTTTTTCTGGAGCTCATTTTTTGTATAGGACCTACACATACATATGTCACCTATTGATACATCCGATAGGTATTCTATACAACGGTAATCATTTTTACTTCCCTCATAAAAGGGAAGTGCTGTAATCGTGAAAATATTACACTCCGAGATTTTTTCAGTTCTTCACGTTTCAGGGTCCCTAGATGACGAAAAACATGTTTTCTCGATTCTGTCGGTCTGTCTGTCTGTCGGTGTGTCTGTTCGCGGCATAACTAAAAAACTACTCACCCCATTGATTTCAAAATTTAGTCAAAAATTAAGGGTCATATGGGAATGACCTGGTAACATTTTGGTAAAAATCCAATATGGCAAACAAAATGGCGGCCTAGTGAAATATTAAAAAAATTGTTACTAGTAAAGTGTTTATCCAATTTATCTCAAATCAACATTATGTAGATGTAGTTATTATGTAGAAATCAACTGGTAAAATTTTGGTACGAATCCAAGATGGCAGAACAAAATGGTGACTTAATATTTAAAAGTTCAGCCTGAAAAAACTACTTATTGAACTGATTTCAAATTTTGTGCCATAACTAATTGTAGTATAGAGATGAACTAGTAAAAGTGTGGTACTAATTCAAGATGGCGGAACAAAATGGCGGCCAAATAAAATTTTTGTAATCTGAAAAAATCACCCTCTCACCTTTTACATATCTTCGCGTTTTGGCGTCTCTAGATGCCAAAAAATATGTTTTATCAAGTCCGTCGATCCGTCTGTCGCTTTGTCTGTCTGTCTGCCAGTTCGCGGCATAGCTTAAAAACTACTCATCAGATTAACTTCAAATTTTAGTGAAAAATTAAGGCTCTTATGGGGATGACCTGGTAATATTTTGGTTAAAATCCAATATACCGGAACAAGATGGCGGCCTAGTAAAACGTTAAAAAAATTATTACTAAAAAACTAATTATCCAATTTATCTCAAGTGTTGCACAAAAATCAAGTATTATGTAGGAAATTTAATATATTTTTTAAACAGTCCTGTTTTTTTTAACTAACCTGAAACTCTGAATGCTATGTCAATCGAAAATAAAACAAACAAATAAGAATTATTTTTGAAAACTGTTCTAATAAACTTCTCGACCTTTGAAATGGCTGTTGATTTTTTTTAGCATAACTTTGATTTTAGGCAGAGAAGGTTTTTCAAAATTTCAGTTCTGTGTAAAATCTACAAATCACTACTGTTAACTGAACCTGATATACTTAAGTGAAATGATATTAAATTTTATACATAGGATGAACAACTAGCCCTTTTAAGTAACCATTTGTCCAATAAGCTGTGGAATTTAACTGTAACTTTGAAAAATATTCCGTTTGCCAACTGGGGCTAAGTGTGATCTATCTTATGATTTTTTGTATTTGATCCTATTGCATAAATCAACCCCTCTTCAGTTATTTATGCAACAGATTATATTTATACGGGTAGAAAAGATTATAAATTGTTTTTACATTTTAATTTCTTAACATTTATGGACAAACGAACGAAAGCTCTAAGGTAAATGTGTTTCTATGGAAAAGCATAATTAGACTATGCTTTTCTAAGTCGTGTCATAATTATCATTCTTTATTAAATATTGAAAGAACTCAAAATCTGCATCTTATGCCTGAAGAGGCCACAACTGCATGTGCCCTTCATCAAGACGGAAGCTCTGTGGCTTACATAGTGACCTTACTTCATCGACATCGAAGTACAGTACAACGAGCTGTACAACGTTTTCAAGAAGAAACAGGTACTCATATACGCAGGTCTGCTCAGGGTACAAAAAAAGAAAACAACTGTTCCACAAGATGGATTTTTACTGCTAAATGTTTGAAGAAGGAGAACTATGAATGGTAGAGAACTGCAATAGCGGCTTCAATCAACTAACAGTAACTCCGCAAACCATTTGGAATCGCCTCAAAAAGACAGCACGTTCTCCCATGTATACCGCATAACATGAGATTGCGCGTCAAAGATTTTCTAGAGAACATCAACGTTGGGGTGTAAACGACTGGAGCAGGGTATTGTTCTCGGATGAAACTAGAGTAAGGTTGTATTCCTCAGACAGGCGAATAAGAGTGTACGGCGAACGGTTCGCAAAATGCAATATTTTACTTGAATCAAAATTTGGTGGGGGAACAATTATGGTTTCGGCAGGAATAGGCTTGGAAGGGCGAACTGATTTGGTTCTGATCGATGGACAAAGTCTTACTGCTGAAAGATATATCGCCGAAGTATTGGCTCCACAGCTAATTTCCTATTCTGAAAGGTTGGGCGATGACTTCATTGTTATCGAGAACAATGCGAGACCAAATGTGGCAAATAGAAAACATCCACACATTCAACTGGCCGGCTTTAAGTCCCGATATAAATCCTATCGAACATCTTTGGGATATATCGAAAAGAAGCCTACGAGCAAACTCTACAAAACTACGTTTATCGCATTTTTAGGGATATTTGGGTGAATATCTATCAAAACCAAATCAGAACGCTTAGCTCGAGTATGTCTCGGCGCTGTAGAAAGGATATACAATCGAGAGGTGGAAAAACGCGTTATTAGAATACTTGTATTTCCTTTTCCTGATGTTATTTAGTATGCCTTCTTATTATTAATTATATTGTAATGGTTCCTAGTTATTTATTGAGAAAATATATTTCTTATTCCACCCTGTACATTTTGTTATAAGTATATGTGTTATTTAGCAAAACTAGAAGGATATAAACTGATAATTGAATCACTGGCGCATTGTTAGTTAAGAATGATTAAAAACCATATTTTTTGCTCATACCTTGTACCTACCGAAAATATGTCAAAGTTCTCTTACAAGTTAATTGTTACTTCCAAGAACTGCTATTAATTTCAACTTTGATTTCCTATTTTACGCCACAGACGAAGTTAAACTTTTTCTAAAAAAAAATCCCCTTACATTTTTTAATCGTACGTAAATTGAGGTGTACTTCGCTATAGGAGAAATGTGGATAAAGACAATGAAACAAAGTTTATCAGAATCAGTAGAACAGTTCAAAAGGTGCGTGGATTTAAATTATGGTTAATTTAAACTTCTTGCGATAATTTTTTCCAAGTTTATTTAGGGCTAGAAGTGTCTAGGTCTGTTTTAGATTCGGATTTTTTTGGTATATATTTGCAATTTTAAAGTTTAATGTAAATTTAAAATTAGTCATTAATAAAGTTGTTTAAAAAATCATATCGCTTAGTTCCCAAAAATGCATTGATCGACATCCAGCCCGCATGTTTTCATTGTTTCGTTAAATGTTGTATTTTTAGTACAAATATTCTTAGCTCTTCTCCAACATTATACTAAGTAGGTCCTCTAAAACTAATATTATTTAAAAATTGTAGATTTAGTTACGCTTGGAAAGCGCAGAGCAGAAATTTAAGGAAATAAACAAATTGTTCATAATATATCAACCAAATTTTATATCGGAGCAATTTTTTTTAAATAAACTTTGTTTGCATCTCGCAAAATAATGATACTGTACTCTTCATCAAAGAAGGCTATTTCGTAATTTACTGTTGGTCGAGACGTCAATAGTAAATTTTAATTAATGTAAATTAAAATCAGGTTACGCACCAAAAAAATATATTTTTTTAATTTACAAATACAAAAGTTTTCCATACCAGTCAAACTAGTTGGACCACTCTGTATATATAATTTATATCGTCAGAAGAGCACTGGTTTCGGCTGAATTTCCATCTCTTTTTGAACCTCCTGGTTTTTGTAGAAGAGATGGAAAGGGAATTCCCTGGAAGATAGGCAAGGCATTGATATGAGACACTACGTACACGTACAGCCATACCTTGGCAAACTCATATTTATATCTAACTTCACAAAACGCAAGCAAAGCTGCACGTTTGGCAGAAAAATAAAAATATAATAAATATATATAAGGAGCTTGAAGACCGCTTTGTTTTCGTTCCATTTGCAGTCGAAACGTTTGATCCTTAGGATGATGAACATTTTAGATCTAGTTACAAAATTAAAAGTAAACAGCTGCATGCCATCAGGATCATCAGCCTGGATGTTCAAAGAGTAAATATTTGGGTACTATTCCTTCTGAATTAGGTTTGGATGAATTTTTTTATATATAATAAATTTTATATATCTTTTACTTCCCTTGTAAAAGGGAAGTATTGTAATCGTGAAAAAATCAGCCTCCGAGATTTTTTCAGATCTTTACGTTTTAGGGTGCCTAGACGTCGGTTTGTCTGTCTGTCTTTTCGCAGTACAGCTAAAAAACTATTTACCCGATTGACATTAAATTTTGATAAAAAATGTAGGGTTATAAGGTAACATTTTGGTGAAAATCCAATATGGCAAAACAAAATAGCGGCCTAATAAAATTTTAAAAAACATTATTACTAAAGAGCTACTTATTCAATTTACTTAGTACTTTGTACGAATCAACTGATAAAATTTTGGTACGAATCCAAGATGGTAAAACAAGATGGCGGCTAAATAAAATATTTAAAAATTCTGCCTGAAAAACTACTTAATGGATTGATTTCACATTGTGTACAATAATTATTTGTGGTATGGTATAATTGTAGTAGGAATTCAAGATGGTGGAACAAAATGGCGTCTAAATAAAATGTTTCTAATCGTGAAAAAATCAAACCTTTTACATGTCTTCACGTTTTAACGTCCCTAAATGCCAAATATTACGTTTTAGCAATTCCGTCGATCGGTCTGTC
This sequence comes from Kuschelorhynchus macadamiae, assembly GCA_030620095.1. Lineage (NCBI taxonomy): Eukaryota > Metazoa > Arthropoda > Insecta > Coleoptera > Curculionidae > Kuschelorhynchus > Kuschelorhynchus macadamiae. Next base: position 1,433,944 of record JAUTXW010005503.1, on the reverse strand, counting down.
TGTCAGTTAAAAAATTATTACTAAAAAACTAATTATCCAATTTACTTTAAATTTTGCACAAAAATCAAGTGGTACATAGGAATCAACTGATAACATTTTGGTATGAATCCTGTCTAGCAAAACAAAATGGCGGCCTAATAAATTATTTAAAAAATCAGCCTGAAAAAACTACTTATTAGATTAATTTCAAATTTTGTGCAAGCATTAAGTGCGACATAGAAGTAAACTGGTAAATTTGTGGTATGATTTCAAGACGGAAGAAGCAAAATGGCACCCAATAAAAATATTTGAAAAGACAGTATAAATATATATATATATATATATATATATATATATATATATTAAAGAGAAGGGTAGTCTTGACCGACTAGTTGAACAACAAGTAACCTAATTATTGGGGTATCGGTCCTAATTTAGGGCTAGATTTAAATTGCTTTTAAGCTACGCCAAGCTTTCGGTAATGATTATTACCTTCTTCAGGGCTGCAATATGAGAAGAAATTTGTTTTTTTATCTCTGTATGCACATTAATTAGAAATTCAGGATTTTTAGAAAAAAAAAAGGTAGAAAATTGTACTCACTGCTTTGCAATTAGTATCGATAACTTCTTGCGAAAAACAAACACACTTTGACCTTAACATTAAAATTAGATTTTACATACTGGCAGGAACTCCTGTTCTCCATATATTTTTATATTGAAATACGAAGCAAGTAAATTTCTTATGTAGGTTTTTTTGACATGTAAAGAATGTTATAGTACGTTCTGTCAGGATGATTGAAACACAGATCTAGGATTTAGCTATGTAATCACATCGATATACATCCAGATACAAAGAAAAATCAGTAGCTGAGAAATATCTTAATCAAACCAGAACAAGTATGAATTAAACGTCGAATTTATGCCTACGAAAAACTACTCGAATTGAAGAGACTGACTATAGAAAGGTATATGGATATAATACGTACAAATACTTATATTATATATTTTTTAAAAGGAAAATTCTGTGTTATTTAAACTATTATTGTTGTTCGTATAATTGTTCAGACTGAGTAAATTTGAATAAATAGAACTAAGGTCTTCGATATCAGCTCTCTTATTTAACGAATTAGGATTCAGAAATATTTCCACCATTTCCAGAAACAGTCTCTTGTTATAATTAGTTTCCTTACATAATATTTGGGTATCATTAAAGTTGAATAAGTGCCCTGATTGATTTGTGTGTTCTGAACCAATATGAGTATATATATATATATATATATATATATATATATATATATATATATATATATATATACTGGGTGGTCCTATTAAAGTGTTACAAAGCGATATTGAGAAAACGGCTGATTGAAAATAAATGAAATTTCTAGGGATGCAATGGGTCGTTGGGGGACATTTTTTGACGGAGTAAGTAATGTTTTAACCCTTTCCACTGTTTATGGGTGGGGGGTAACTTTTAAATGTTAAATGGAAAGGTGCAGTTTTTTTTCCAGATTCGTAATCTCCAGAAAAAATTACGTTATAATCAATGAATAATTTAATGTCAATGTCAGTGTCACTACGCTAAATTCAACAAAATTAAAAAGAAAACCAACAGAAGAAAAAAACTGATATTAGGTACATGATTTTATTTTACCAGAGGTTCAAAATGACGGCCATTTTGTTCTAAACATTTATCAACTCTTTTTCGAAAAGAATTCCGCACTCTGAATAACATATCTGGGGTAATTTCACGAACTGCACGCGTAATCCTTTCTCTCATGGCTTCGGCTGTAGTTGGAGCAGTCACCATGACTTTTTCTTTGACAAAACCCCACAAAAAAAAATCAAGAGGGTTACGTCGACAGTAATGAGGTGGTGCGCCGTCTCGTTGGAACCAAATTGCTTCACGTTGTTGCTCTGGAATATTTGGCATCAATCTTTGCAAGTCATTTTGAAGGAAATCGCAGTATCGCTGTCCATTAAGATTACCATCGAAAAAATGAGGTTCAATAACAACATCGCCAAATATCCCACACCAAGTATTTATCGACCAAGGGTTTTGATTAGCGACTGTTCGCATCCAGTGTGGATTTTCTTCAGCCCAATAATGCATATTGTGACGATTGACTTGACCATGGTTAGTGAATGTTGCTTCGTCAGAAAATATTATGTTTTCCAATGAGTTGTTTTCATTGATCCATAGTCGAAAACACCGACAAAATTGCACCCGTCTCTCGAAATCCTGTCCATACAATTCTTGATGTAAGGTAATATGGTAAGGATGAAATTTAAAATTGTGCAAAATCCTGAGAACGGATGTTTTACACATCTCGGCGTCTTTAGACAGTTCTCGTGAACCAATATGAGGGTTGAGAGCTACTGTTCCCAAAACTCCTACCGCCATGTCGTCGTTCGTTTTGGTTTTCCTCCTGCTGCGTTTTCTGGATGAGAGTTGGCCGGTCTGGCGACTCCTAGTCTCTAATCGTTTGAACGCCATGTGAGATTTTGGTGGTAAGTGGGGAAATCTTACCGCCCAAAGTTCAGAAGCATTGCGATAGTTTTTTCTACATTCTCCGAGAATTAATAACATGTCAACTTGGCAGTCGAATTCATTCATTATGAGGATAGGTAATTAAAATCTCAACTAAGATTATTAAATACGAACAGAAATAACACAGCTAAATAATAAACGAACAGAACTTAAAAAAAAACAATAAACCAATACATTTTATATATATATATATATATATATATATATATATATATATATATATATATATATATATGTTACTAAGGATGTTCCGGGTAAAGTAAATTTACCGATGCTTTTATATTTATTGTTATGATTTTTGTATTGTAATTGTTAAACAATAAATATGTATACAAACAAACAAAATGTTTTTAATGAAATTAATACAGGAACAGACGATATCTCTCGGAGAGAGATTGTTCTATAGAAGTGAAAACAACCATTTCTTGCTCTAGGAGTAGTTTTGGTTGTATACGTATTTGAATTTATATAATAGTTGTTAAAAGATGAACAGTTTTATTAAACAATCATTTCCAATAAATCACTGGTAAAACAGCAACTGAAATAATTATCTCGTTACGTATGATTGTTTCAATTGTCACAATTTTCGATAAGAAGAAAGTATGTTAAAAGTGAAGGTACTTAGCATACCTATTCAACAAGTAGGAGTAGTTACTTTTTGTATCCTCTTGAAATTAATAACACCGTATACGCGTGGTACCTGTTAAAGAATAAGAAGCCCTATGGCAGAAGCGCGTCTCAAACAGTTGGCATACGCGCCACAGTCCAGTAATAGCGAACAATGAAACTCTCCATGCTTAATGGTCGTCTCGCTTGGTAGTTCTTTATGTATTTTTTAGAATAATAATATTGCTTGACAATACCGATCTTATTTTTATTGTGCTCGAAGAAAATTTTTTAGTCAGCGACAGACGTGTAAGGGTTAGAGTTTTGAATATTGACGCAGCAGGGCATATCGTTATGGTTGTTTGCTTTGGATAGCGCTTTAACTATAAGTAATATATGATAATTTGTAAATACAAAAGTTGTGAAATTTCGAGAACGGCATAACACAAATATATTTCAAAATAGTGCTATCATTTCTAGGTTACTCTAAAAAGGAGGAGATTTTTCTATTCGACTTTATTTTTTTCAATGTATGGACACCGAGTAGTTCGGAATGGTTTGACCAGTTTGGATGATTTTTTATAAAGCATTTAGAATGGTTCCGGGATGGTCTCGTGCGAGTCAAGTGTATTAAAAGGACAATATTGGGGAATTACGTCATTTCAGATCTCTTTACGAGATCATTCCAGCCATATTATTGAAGTGCTTAAGAATAGGATAAATTCTCCTGAAACTAGTACTGTCAACGCTTTGAAGCAGAATTCACATTCAGGAGCCCTAAAGCTCAGAGGAATAAACCTTTTTGTATAAAAAAAAACGACTTCAAAAAATCACTAAAAATAAAAAAATAATATTCTTATTATAATAACGAGAATAATGGCGTTTTACTGTATTTAATAGTTTGACGCCGACTTCATAAAGTCAAAGGAACAAAACATTATTTTTAGTGTTTTTTTTTCAAGTCGGTGTTATTATTTTTTAATTTTATTTCATCTTTTGAGTTCTATCTATGCCAAGTTTTATTACAAAAATCAGCTTTAAAGTTTTCGAGGCCTAAAACCAAGTTGATATTTTGGACGTCCGTAATAAACGAAATAAATATTTTTTCATTGCAAATTGCATATGAAATCTCAACATACTTATAGAAAATCAGCATAGACATTGTCTGCCATTACAAACCCCGAAAACCGTATGAAACACGATATTTTTATAATATACCCCCCTTCTTTCCCTTAGTCCCCCCCCAAGACCCCTACAAACTTCACTCGTTGATACAAGAAATGTTTTGAACCAATAAAAAAGATACTATCAACATTCATTAAAACTTATAATAACCGAAATAACCTGACGAAAAAATAGATTCTCCCTAGAGAATATGTTACTCAGGGTGAGGCGAAATTACTTTTTTGGTTAATTACACTATATACGCCAAATTTCAGAGCCGTCTAATTTCTGCTCTATTTCGCTGTTTTCTACCCTTTCAAGTAATTGAAAAGTTAATAAAAACAAGGATGACATCCTTTCTCGAACTCTTTAATATCCTTTTCCACAACCAGTTTGGTTTTCAAAATAGTATTAACGGCGCCATGTTTAGTCTGCTGGAGGAACTATATTCTAGTATAAATGAGGGTGGCTATGCTGCGGTGGTTTTCTGTGATTTGTCTAAGGCATTTGACTGTGTCAATCATGGAATTCTGTTGCGAAGGCTACAACATTATGGCTTTCAGGGTGTGGGTTTGGATCATATTTGAGAGGATGTCACCAGCTTGTGTTTCTTGACCCAAGATCATCTATTTCTTTAGAAAACAAGTGGGGAGCTTCACAAGGTTCTGTCCGTGGTCAACTTCTCTTTCTTTTGCATATTAACACTATTCGAAGATTGACACCACAATATTATGGTACTCTACTGACAACATATTCTTATAATCTTCCATATCATCTGACATGGACAAGGTGAAAGTCTGGTGTGACCCAAATCTGCTGTATTTAAATGTTAATAAAACTAACATACTCTGCTTCAAATGTGAATTGAAAGGCTTGTCTAACGGCGATGCGCCACTTGTAAGTCCGCGAAAGTCTCTGTGATTGATAGCGAGCTTAAGTTTGATGACCACATAGTAGCTCTTTGTAGTAAACTGTCTTCAACCTGCTATGCTGTCAAAGTAACTGTCCAGGAGTTGGGTACCGTGTTTGAAAAGACTATATATTATGCTCTTATAGAATCTCGTCTTCGTTATGCAATATCGTTTTGGGGCGCAGCAAGTCAATATCTTCTTTTGTGTGTTGTTTGTTATACAAACGCGTGCTGTCAGATATATTTTTGTGCCAAGCCTCTTGATTCATGTAAACTGTTATTTGTTCAACAAAAATTTTAATTCTTACTTGTTTGTATATTTTAGAAACCATCTGCCTAGTATTTGTTAATAGAGATAGATTTATGGTCGAGATTGCATCTCCCAATACCCTCTACAAATCTTGTGAAAAAATCAATAATCTATGAGGGCATAAAGTTATATAATCACCTCTCCAGCTATATTAAGGAATCAATTAACCCGAAATTGTTTATGAAACAAGTTCGCAAGGTACTAGTTGATAAAGCCTATTATAAGCTAAACATTTTATGAGGACACTTTCTAAGGGTTTATATATATATATATATATATATATATATATACACTTGAAAGGGATGTAAAGAGGTACTTAAATCGCCTCATTTGAGTACCTTTTTATAAACCACGTTTGTTGTTGCATTTTCTGGGTGTAAAATAGCCAAGCTACTACGCGAACTCACTCTAGAGCATGCGACATAGAGTTGACCATGGGAAAAACAATCGTAGCGCAAGTCTACTCCAGCTCTAAAGGATTGCCCTTGAGCTTTGTTAATTGTCATGGCGAAACAAAGCTTTAACGAAAACTGTACACGTTTAAACTGAAAATGTTAGTCTGATGGAATTAAAGGAATACGTGGTATAAAAACTGTTTCTCCCAGACCAGGGCCAGAAGTAATAGTAGACTCAATACACAATTTTGGTGGTTTTAAATTTCGAATAAGCATCACTGGTGCCCCCACTTTTAAAGTTAACTCATGAGGAGGGATTCCTTAAGGGTTTAGAGAGTGTAGAAACTCGACAGGATAATTAACCACATTTTCTTGGTCTATAACTACATCTATTGAGTAGTATATTAATTGTGGAGCAGTAATTTTTTCCAATAAAGCTAGATTTATTTCATCTGCTTGTGGAGTTAATATAGCTCGTTCTTTAAACCAAGAAGCAGTTTTATTTTGACAACTTTCGAGTCAACTATAAATATTTAAGGGGTAGTTTCACCCCCTTGGAAACTGAGTTACGAAGAATCCCTTCCTATGGAACCTCTGTACTCTAAAATCAAGTTGTTTGCACAAGCTCAGCTTTCTACGGCAAACGGTTTGAGAAAGGTCGCAAAAATTAATCAATGACTCAATTTTTTCAAAAACCCTGTATAATTTATAAAAAAATCTTAAAATATGTAATAAAATAAAATAAAAAGCACTTGTTCAAGTGTTTTTCCGAATAACTAACCGTTTTTTAAATAAAAAATATAATATTAAAGTGGTGGTTTCAGCCCCTTGGACACCCTGTCTGGGTTTTTAAAAAATTTTAAAATATGTAAAAAATAAAATATAAAGCATATTATGTTCAAGGGTTATCCGAATAACTTACGGTTTTTTAAAAAAAATATAATAATATTTAAGGGATGGTTTTACACCTTTGGACATGTATGAATTTTTTAAAAATCTTAAAATATGTAAAAAATAAATTAAAAAACACGAGTTTTTTAATATATAGTGTGATATATCAATGAGATCAGAACAGAATATGCTATCTAAATAGTAAAACTTATATAGGGTGTCACAATTAAAAAAAATCAACCTTATGGCGAAATCTAGTAAAACTGGCGTATTTGACAAATACACAATTGTACATTTGGTAAACATTCAAGTAGGATTTACGATTGCCGATCAGACTACTTTCGATTCGATACATTTGAACAGATTTACGTAGCATCCTTTGGTTTGGATTTGTTGTTTGGATATTTACCGACATCCATTGGCAAATAAGCAAGTTGCAAATGTTTGTACAAGTAGACCTTGCACACGACATGGCAAATGTTCACAAGTGACGATTGTTTGTCAAGTACACTAGCCGTTTGAGTCCGCTTTTAAAAAAACTTGTTAAGCAACCCTACAATTTTTTGGTTCATATGGCTGACTTTAAAACTAAAGGAGGTATGGCAGGTTAAAATGTTATCAAGATAAATTGATCTCACTCTACCAATTTGAACAATTTATGCAAACAATTAAATTTTATAATATATACAGTTTTCTGCGGATAGAACTAACCGTTTTTTAAATAAAAAATATTGTAATATTTAAGAGGTCGTTTCACCCCCTTGGAATTTGAGTTTTGAAAAATCCCTTCTTAGATATATACGAGTATATACATATATATATATATATATATATATATATATATATATATATATATATATATATATATTTATATATATATATATATATATATATATATATATATATATATATTGTTTGTTAGCTTTATAAATGCAACTAATGAATGTAACAAATCAAATTTCAATTTAAAATAGACATTACCGGTCGATTATAGGTATAACGGCAGCATAACTTAACTGGCTTGATTGAATGTGGACCAATAAGTAGTTAGTTCGAATCCCACCGAGAGTATTCAGCCTGAAATTCCGGTTATACCGTTAAGGTATAGCCATCCTATTTATTTTTTATTAGAGAGAGGCCTGATGATGTCAGATATCTCGCAACAATTTCAGCAGAAATGGAGGTTATTTGCAAAAATATCGTTTTTATCAAACAGCCCTAAATTTCACATGATGATATCAGCTGACAAATCAAAATCACGATATTAATGGCATTGGATTTCAGTAGATTTTTGCTAATTTGTTTATATGTTGTTTAGGTCCGCTCATTAATAGACATGCAATTTTTTTATGAGCCTACTGGGTGTTTCAAAAAATGACTTAAATTGTAATATACTACAGATAGAATAAGCATACATCTATACATACATTTTTGTTCGTTTATGAGATATTATAGATGAATAATAATAATTAAATATTGTTATAGAATATTAAGTTATGTAAGGTTTATATACAGGTCGTTGTAACAACTGGAAAAATTTTACACAATTAATAGATACCTCCTTATTCTGAATAAAATCCATCTGCACATAATAAAATACTGTCACAAGTACTGGTGTTAAGGCCGATTTTCCAAGTTTAATTTAAACTGAACCTGAAGTTTAATCTCCAGAATAGTGCCCTATCATTGGTCAATTTCAAAACTTAAACCATCTTAATAAACTTGCTTTAAAGATAAACTGTTGCAAGACATAGATTTACATTTTTATTATCCGAAATCGAAAAATTGGGTAAAATCTAGTTTCGAGTAAAAATGCATAATTTTCCCATTTGCTATTGAATTTACCACTTTTTCAAGTTGGCCTGGCTCTGTAGCTTTGACTGACATGTCACAGCAATTAGTTTGAAAGGGTCGCGATGTTTTTAACCCACAATGTCTTTAAAATTTGCAAATATCTGTTGATCTGTTTACCTTGAATGCTATGAGCGGCGGTGAAAATGGATATACATCCCGAAAAGTATAGAAATATCAGGAATCCTGTCCAAAAAAAGTTACAGCAAGTATTTTATATACGAAGGTGTGTATATTTATGTTTTAAATATGTATGTATATTTATGTTTTAAGGTATCTATGTATATTTATGTTTTGAGGTATGTATATTTATGTTTTAATTGTTAAGAGATTTATCCCCTTTAGTTAATAATAATCACTGTTTACTTCTTCCAGTATGTTTAGCAACGGCTTGTAAAGTAGGTTCGGAATAATTATACGCAGGACTTAGTAGTAATTATATTCCTATTTTTTGCTTTATAGCTATGAGGTATTTAAAATGTCGCTGATTTTAGTGTTATATGATTTCGTAATATATATTTATATACAGGGTGTTACAGCTGAAAAATATCGATGTCTTAACCATAACTTATCTAAATTAATTCAGTAGCCTACTCTCGACTCGACTGGCATTCTTTATGAATTTTTCGTATCTTAAACCAACAATAAATACTGTTCTCAAATAAGCGGTTTCATATGGCTGAATTTTCCCAACAAATAAACACCTCGGGTGATTAATTATTGGTTATTTCCCTATCTTCGAATTGTTCTATTCGATATGGCAAAGTGGTTCTCAGCTGGAAGGTTTCCATCAGTGAGAATGCTGGCTAGATTTTTACGACTGCCAAGGTGGAGGACAAGGGCTACTTTTAGCAAGAGAACTTTTTGGTAAGTTCGACAGGGCTTCAGCTCGAACTTGGGGAGTAAATCCAAGTTTATCTTCGTTTAAGAGTTTTCTCAATATTTAATTTTTTATATCTTAGAACAACAATAAATGCTGTTCTCAAATAAGAGGTTTTATGATATTTTTGGCCGGGTTTTAGGGAGATAATTATTTATTTTAAGTTTAAATTTCTTTTAAAGATAAACTGTTGCAAGTTGGAAGACATAGATTTTCATTTTTATTTTCGAAGTCGAAAAATTGGGTAAACCTAGTTTGGAGTAAAAATGCATTATTTTTCCATTTGCTATTGAATTAACCACTTTTTCAAGTTGGCCTGGCTCTGCCAGCTGTGTAGCTTTGACTGACATGTCACAACAATCAGTTTGATAGGGTCGCGATGTTTTTAACTCGAAATGTCTTTAAAATTTGCAAATATCTGTTGATGTATCTACCTTGAATGCTGTGAGCGGCGGTGAAAATGTATATACATCCCGAAAAGTATAGAAACATCAGGAATCCTGTCCAAATAAAGTTACAGCAAGTATTTTATATACGAAGGTATGTCTATTTATGTTTTAAGTATGTATGTATATTTATGTTTTAAGGTATATATAATTATGTTTTAATTATTAAGAGATTTCTTCCTTTTAGTTAATAATAATCAATGTTTACTTCTTCCAGTTTGTTTAGCATCGGCTTGTAAAGTAGGTTCGGAATAATTATACGCAGGACTTAGTAGTAATTATATTCTTATGTTTTGCTTTATACCTATGCGGTATTTAAAGTATCGCTGACTTTAGTGTTATAGGGTTTCGTGATATATATTTATATACGGGGTGTTACAGCTGAAAAAAAATCAATGTCTTAACCATAACTTACCTAAATTAATTCAGTAGCCTGTTCTCGACTCGACTGGCATTCTTTATTAATTTTTCATATCCTAAACCAACAATAAATACTGTTCTCAAATAAGCGGTTTCATGATATTTTTAGCCGGGTTTTAGGGAGTTAATTTATTTACGTTTTCGTTCTGCCTTATCATGTTGATGACATTTGTATTTCAGCCTCTAGGCTGCCAATTCTCACTGTTCGGTCGATTTCGTAGAAATTCGTCAATCTGTCATTCTATAGGCGCATGACTCTTTTGTAGTGATTCCGACTATTGCCAAGCGTATGGCTGAATTTTCCGGCTGAATTTTCCTAACAAATAAACACCTCGGGTGATTAATTATTGGTTATTTCCCTATCTTCGAATTGTTCTATTCCATATGGCAAAGTTGTTCACAGCTGGGAGGTTTCCATCAGTGAGAATGCTGGCTAGATTTTTACAACTGCCAAGGGGGAAGACAAGGGCTACTTTTAACAAGAGAACTTTTTGGTAAGATTGACAGGGCTTCAGCTCGAACTTGGGGAGTAAATCCAAGTTTATCTTCGTTTAAGGGATTTCTCAATATCGGTTTAAATTCCTTGGTCTTTTTAGTTTTATGTTTGATATTGTTCCTTGAATACATGCCAAGGATTTTTTTTAAAATAGAGGATTTGTGCTGTGAAAGATTTGATTAGATCATCATTATCCACCCTGACACGTTGTCTTGCTGCTTGTGTTTGTTTTTTTTAAATAGTTTTAAACTCTTTTATAGGGTTATTGGAACCGGCTATCGAAATCACCTTCTGGGATCGGCTTATTTGGAACCAGTTTGGGACCAGTTTTAAATTTCCGGGGCCAGTTTCTGGACCAGTCGTTGGCTTCGTAGGCAGAGCGTAATTCCTTTGTGCTATACTGAATGAATGGTGACGTTGATTTTTAAATTGTTGCTTTATTTTTTTACTTTAAATTTTTTTAACCTAATCTAACTTAAAAACTAACCTAACCGCATTTTAGCTCATAGTTCTTTTTTTTCAACTATTTGATAAGTACGTATATAATCTAGGGACCTTTAGGCAGGCAATAAGCTGATGGCGCTCACTTTTTTATTATTATTTATTTTTCCCCTTACCCTACTCACCGAATAAATGGTCTAAGGGCCTAGATTGTACGTTCTGTTGACCACGTACTTGTCCTTACGGAGCATTTTTTTGTATTAAGAGCGTAGCACATGTTTTCTTTAAAGCAAAATCAACAGTTTTCAGTTACGTCAATGTTATATAATGATTTTTTCTGTATGAATAATGGATAAATCTAAAGTCTCTGCTACCCTATGGTTTATTTAATAATTTTTAATTTCTGGAACCTTTTTTACCACTGACAGTAGTATATCAAAGTGCAATTGGCAAATTAACGGATGAAAGTGTTAAAAATAACAGCATGATTATTTTAACACGTTTAATGTCCTGTTGACATATTACCTCATTAAAAATTTAAAGATTCGAGTTTTGCCGCAAATACGAAAATTTAATAAGATAAAACATTCCACAATAGTCAGTTGGTCGGTATTTTTGTTTACAGATGCAGATAAAATGTAACAAAATGAAGGTAATTAAGTTAATTCTTTCAATTAATAAGCGGTCAAGTACACAAAATATTCACAAATCTGATATATTTTTCTCTCTCTCCCCTCAGGAGTGGACTGCAACTAACTTAGGCTTTTCACTTTTTTTTACAATTCTTCTCTACTCTGAGCTATATGAAACCATTGTTTCCCAGCATTCATACGGTTATTGTCTACGCACCTATCTCAGTCTATCTCAGGCCGGCCTCAGTCCATTTCTATTCGTGTCCAGCGCATAATTGTTCCTATCCATGTTTTGATATTGTCTCTTTTTCGACTATCCTTATTATTTTCTTGTTTTGCAAGCCGTCTCTTAGGCCCGAGTGATTCCGAGTATACTTTTTCGATAAGTCCCTGCAATACTTTCAAATTACTTGCATTTTTTAGTGACATTCTTACATTAATACCCTTTGGTTGGTTAGTTCTTTGTTTCTCAGTACATATCTCAGCTTCCAAAAGGCAGGCCATGTGAGCTTAATTCTCCTCTGCGATTATTTGGGATTTGGTCCCAAGAAATCATCTGCCCTCATAATTTTGTTTTGTTGAGATTATTAATTATTAATACGATATCAGTAAAGCCCAGATAATTTGAGTGGGATCAATCGAGCCTAATGTCTCTTTTATTCCAATTAAGCCTCTTAAAAATATCCTCCAGTGCTAGGGTGTTGTTGCGTTTTGGTCTATGTTTTTGAAGCCATATCTGCGTTGTTTTGTCTTCCCGAGTCTTTAATTTATCTTAAGGGTTTTCTTGTCTCTGCTATGATTATTTCTAGCGTTTTCTTTGATCCCATATTTATTTTATCAAAATTCAAAAAGTCCAAACTTCTTGGGAACGAACTACAAAGAGTTCGGCTTAAGGCAAAAAATGTTGATGTCTACAAGTTTTGTTCTTACACTCTTTTCCTCCGAAGAACGAACGAAAATGTGATAAATTAATTCCAAAATGTTTTCAAGATAGATGTGAAGGAAGACAGGTGGAGTCAGGCTAACTGGGATTTTACCTTTTTAACCGCCAGAAACAACATATTTAAAATTCAGACTTAATTCAATTTTTTTTATCTCAAATTGACTGTACTGCATGCTGGTTTTCATCAGGGGGAAGTATACACATGGTCTAATTCCAGCATTGTTTCATAACTTGTTTCATAACCATGTATTTTCAAACGACTTAAAGAAAAAGAGGTTATCATTTCGACCGTATTTTTTTATGTATGTACAGAGCACTTTTGCGGGGTATCTCCCTTATTTTTAAAGGTAGAAGGTCGCGACCGTGTACTACTTTTTTGTGAGATTAAAGATGGCGCCAGCAGAATTTTCAGGACGTTTTTGAAAATGTTGCATTATCAGGCATCTGATAACTTAACAAAAAGGCGAAACCCTATTTTTTCCGTAGAATTCAGTGCCACTTTCAGAATAAGTATACGGGGTCAGGTCAAAAAGTTATCAGACACTACTTTATTTTTTAAATGGGACACCCTTTATATTATTCTTTATATTTATTAGGAATTTCCAAAAATATATACATGTATGCAGTTATTTTGAAAAACAAGCTCAAAATGCATTAAAAACAAAATTCATGTAAGTAATTATTATACTAAAGATGTAATGCTTTCAAAATCAAAAGATCTTTTTCAATTCCCAACTCTTAATTATTTATTACAGCATTTTAACTTAATTATGATAAAATTACTGATATCACTCAAAATAAAACAATAATTACCTCTCTTTCTTAAATTTAAGGAAAAATAAAAGAAAAGCAAAATTTTAAAAAAGCAAAGAGTTTTCCAAGATGGCTTTCAAAATGACGGCCATTTTCACATATGCAAAATTGGCGCATTCTCGTTATTCTATTAATAGCGTTCAAAAGAATCATAAGTCTTCTTTGCGAATTTCAGAAAGTTAAATCGATTGCCGCACGATGCTTCGCTACAAACCTATATAATGTTTTATATATTTTATTTTGTATGAAACTCCATAAGAAAAAAATCTAAAATCGAAAGATCCGGGGATCGAGGGGTACATCTTACAGGTCCATGGGTACCAATCCATCTTTGAGGAAAGTTATCGCCTAAAAATGCCCTTAAAAAGAGTTGTGGGTTAGGGCAGCCTCTTGTTTAAGATAAACGGCATTATAAAGTGCCATTGGAACATTTTCCATCAGTTGTGGAACAACTTCCTCAAGGATTTCTAGGTACCGACGCGCTGTGAGACCTTCAAAAATTCTATAGACTATGCGTCTTCCAAAAACGAAATACAAGACCCCAACCCCAAAGCGTTCTTGTTGTGACCTCTCAAAAAATAAATGGTTATTTTATGCAGACCACTTGAAAAATAAGAATCATCGGACTAGATAACGAGTCTGCCAAAAGATTTATCGGTATGGATTTGTTGTAAATACCATTGACAACACAACATTCGGCGCTCGGAATCGTCGGGGTGTAAATGTTGAACTATGTGAAATTTATATGGGTGATACTTATATTTTTGCAAAATTCTTTAAGCATCACTTGGATACCCTATCTTCTTCTATTTGCAGGCAAGAAGATGAAGGTGTTGCTTCTACATAACCCAATACGTTTATTTCTTTTGTCTCTCTAACTTACTTGGTGTATGCTTTATAACTAACTGGATAAATGATCCGTGCTCTATTAAATTTGATTTAAGGCGAGCAAATATGTCTCGGAGACGTTGCCTTCTCTCGCGATAACTACAAAAAAGACTCCTAAGATATTATTCTAACCATAGCGCTCAAAATACGTTACCTTGGTAAATATAATTCCGAAGCTTCTTGGGGATTTTCATTAGATTGTAGGAAACAAACCAACATATCAAACTTTTCATAATTTGCGTAGACCACCATTATTGTAAAAAAAGTAAATTAAATATAGTATGTAGTTAAATAGAAACAGCAAAAAAACAATAATATTTCATTAATAATCAAAAACTGACAAAACCGCAAAGTTTTTGACATTTTGCTTTTTGTTCCAAACTAATTAGCCATAGCCTAACTACCTTCTAATTGAAAACAAAAGAAAATTTATTTTCATGTATATATTTTTGGAAAGCCCGCATTAATCCTAATAAATCTACAGGTTGCCTCATTTAAAAAAATAAAGCATGATCCGATAACATTTTGACCTGACCTCGTATAAGTATTCTTAAAACGGCACAATTCTACGGAAAAAGCTATATAAGGAACAGTTTTCAACTTTTTGATAAGTTATCAGATAGTTGGGATATGAGGGATGCCTGAAAATGCAAAATTTTCAAAAACGCCCTGTATCTCAAAAACCAAAAGGGCTATGAAAATTCTGCTGGCACCATCTTTAATTTGACAAAAAAAGCAGGATGCTGCGGAATGGCGCCATTTTGAATTGTTTACGCAACGTGATGTAGACAGTATATTGCTTCATCATATTATCAGGAAAAAAGTATATGTATGCATATGCAATGAACCCGGTGGCTGTTTTTTAAATCTGATTTTTACGATAAAACTCGTATAAATAGAACTAAAAAGGATAAAATAAAATAAATTTAAAAGTATATAATAAAATTTTCAAGATAGATTAAAATAATATTTTTCACTTTTTAGTGCAGTCGGTTTTATTTTTTTTATACATTTTTTATATTTTTAAACGTAAAACAATGCAGAAGACGACTTACCAAAAACCCTCTAGGAAAATCTAGATTTGATAAATTCACCGTCCTAGATTTAATCACCGTTTAGTAAAAATCAAAGATTTATCAAAAGAACATAATTTTAAACGCAAACTGCCACTTTGCGCCCTAAGGAACGATTCCCAAAGAAAAAACAGCCGAAACCGTATAAAATATAAATATTAGCCGTCAAGTCATAAAAGATATTAATGAAATAATAAGCAAAAATGACTGTATAACGACATCTGACGTAGTTAAATATTGTGCTTTGCACATTTTTATGTAACTACAACGCTCTTAACGGTAAATATTAAAAAGCTGCGACTGAAAATGAGGATTGGGTTTTCGGCTAATTAACATGAACTTTAAATTGTGCCTGATAGTGAGTGTTTAACATACAAACACCTGCCAACACGCTTTATTTATGCAAACAGCCCTCTCGCGCGTCTTGCCTCTTCTACCACCAATCTGAAAGTGTATCACTTCCGGAATCGTTTTGTAAGAGGCCCACTTTTAATACAAAACTATTATGTATTCGTAATATTACCTTAATTTACTTAATATATTGCAGGATTATTATATTGTATTTTCTAGTATATTACGCGAGAACTATGTTGTTCAGTTCTATACGTTTAAACAGTACTTTCTAAACAACTTACAAAAAAATAGAAATACATGAAAAGATTCCTCTAAAGTTCAGATTTCAAATTAGACTGAACTTAATTCTAATCTGAGCCTTAACTATCCAAGAGATTTGTATGTTGTGTGTTCCACATAAAAGTCCTCACTATACTATCTGGAAATCCCTAATAGATATAAAAAAGTTTTACAAAAAAGTTTCTTTAAATTTGAAGTTCTTTTAAAATATAATGTTTCCATATATAGAGGATGTCCCAATTTTGCTGGGACGACGTCAAATATAAAATTTTAAATGGAACACTCTATATTTTGTCCATTTTTTGATTTCTTGTTAAAAATAAACACAAGTTACCAATTTGAACTATAGTGGATTTCGGCGTGGTTTTCAAGATAATTAAGGTTATGTGTGATTTTTTTGAAAACTGGAGCCATTTTTATCATTATAAATAATAGCAAAAAACTAAAATTGGGTGTTTGGGTGGTAATTTCCAGTTGGTTTTCTGTACACAGTGTATTTGAAATGTCCGTTATGCAGTTTTGTGATCAGAACATCTAAAAATAGAAGTTTGTTGTTTTCCTGTAACTCTAGGGTAAATTGTATTCTGGGATGTATTGAATTTACACAGGTTTTAATTTTGCGATATCTCCTAAGGAAATTCCTAAAGAAGAAACAATAGCTGGAGTGGAAGCTCTCGTTAACTCCTCTAAAGAAACGAAAGCAGAGGAGATTCGACAAGAAGTGGCAAGAATTTTAAGATCAAGCCAACCACCGGAACAAAATCTAAATTGCACTTCAATTCACCCTAACAAAGCTTCGAAAGAATAAAGTAGTTATGAATACCCAAGACTACATACAAAAAATACAGGATATTCTACAAGACTACATACCTACACCCGACTACATACCTAGAGAAAACAACTAAAAATAAAATAAAAAGTTCACCAATAAACCCCGAAATATAACAACTAATCATACCACGGAAAAAGTCGAGCAGATGTCCTAAACTTTATGGTTTACCAAAAATACACAAAACAGGGGCGCCGATCAAACCTATCGTTAGTGCTGTTAATTCGCCGCTACAAAAACTGGACAAATATCTTTCTGAGATTGTTCTTCAAAAAGACGATATCATAGCAAGCATAGATTTCAAGTTTTTATGTCCTAGTATTTCCATCGACGAAGCATTGGACAGGACTGCTATGAACAAGGATTTCCAGGCACATATAATACAACTCTCGGAGCATTGCCTTAAAAATACTTATTTTTCATTTAATGGGCAAATGTATAGACGTGCTCCAATGTGGTCCTCGCTATCACCACTAGTTGCAAATTTATTTATGACACACTTTGAAAAATAAGTTCTTGAGAAAGCAAGTTTTCTAACTCACGTAAATGCAATACATCCCAGAATACAATTTACCCTAGAGTTAGAGGAAAACAACAAACTTCCATTTTTAGATGTTCTGATCACAAACCTGCATAACGGGCATTTCGAATATACTGTGTACAGAAAACCAACGCATACCGACAGATATTTAAATGCAAGATCACATCATCACCCAGCACAAATTCAAGCTCTGGCCAACACGCTACTATCTAGATCTGGGCGATTAACTGAAACACAGATGAGAAAAACGAACTTTATATAATATCTGCTGCTTAAAAGAAAAAAGACACACAAATCGCATTATAGAGAAGACAATTAATGGACAAAAATTATGAACCGAGAAGGCAACAAGTAATCTTACCATATGTATCCAGATCTTTTGGAAATAGTATTCCTTTTGAATACTGGTAATGTTTTTTATTTCGTCTTAATCGACTTTTTTTACAAATCAACATTCTCCCTTATAATGTCAACAGATTTAGATACAAAACGAAACAATATATAGCCTGAAAAATGCCTTATAAATATGACCTCCCTCGCTGTTTACCTCTTCTTGTAGTTTCCTATAGCACTGCTATATAGTTGCACTATAGCATCTTGAAAAATTCTTGCCAAGATTATGTGATCCTGACCTGGAGCTTTTCAGCCGTAATAAAATACGCATTAAACTAATACATATTTTCTAATAAACTCCGAATATAGTCAATTGGGTTTAGGTCCAGACCTCTTCTAAAATCAATACGAAATTCAGTAAAGCCTTCTCAATTAAATTATATCAATAACTTTTATAATATGCCTTTAATAGAAATTCTGTAAACACTGTATAACATAGAAAACAAACTG
Organism: Kuschelorhynchus macadamiae; assembly: GCA_030620095.1. Classification (NCBI taxonomy): domain Eukaryota; kingdom Metazoa; phylum Arthropoda; class Insecta; order Coleoptera; family Curculionidae; genus Kuschelorhynchus; species Kuschelorhynchus macadamiae. The sequence continues at coordinate 1,415,409 of JAUTXW010005503.1, read as the reverse complement.
GAAAGTTATTATTATTTTTAGTTGAAGAGTAGAGGGTCACATGCGGCATCAATTAACGGTGACTCTGAGTTATACCACTTTCTGGTATCAATAATTTGATTATTTCTTTGAATGCTTAGGTATTACAGAATAGTAAACACAACTGTGCCTTAATGGTATCGAAATTAATGAGGTTCTTTACTCCCTCTTCTACTTTTAGTCAGGGAGACAGATAACGTCGATCCTCTGAATCTACGGTTCACAATGGTTTTAGCAATCGTCTTGAGCACTTGTATGCTCAAGCAGGCGGTATTCAGAAAATTACAATTGCTTGTAGAGAAATCACTACATTTATGCATGCACTGAACCACGTGTTACCCCTGCGTTGATTGTGTGGAAGTCATTGTCAATCACTATAGACATAGTTCTACCGAAAATTCAGGTACAGTGGATGAAAATCATTAGCATTTGTTAAGTACTCGATTGAATGCTTTGGATGTGTCAACAAAAATGACCGTGGAATTCGATGGAATATGTATATGGAGTTAAAAGACATAATTTTGGAATTCTACTTATAAATAGGCTACATATGAGAAGTTTTACACCTGCTGTAATGGGATAACGGTTAACGTAAATTGCTGGAGACTCAAAATGAATATAAACGTATCTTTGAGAACCTTTATCGCGCTGTAGCAAGCAAGAATATGTGCTATGAAGTGAACGAAGTTGCATTAATTGATAATTAAAAGAGTCGTAAACGTATCTTTGGGGACATTTGTCAAGCTGTAGCAAGCAAAAATATATGCTATGACGAATGCCAACAGTGTACAAGGTAATGCCTAAAGATCTAATAGAATTATTCGGATAAATCGGAACCAATAAAACACAACTACTGTTGTAGAAGGTAGCACGGTTAAAAAGATTCATGTGGATAAACTTACTTACCACCTGCAAACCTTGCCGAGATACTGGTCAATACAGTCAGCGGAATGGTAAAGTGCAATAAACCATTTCCAGGCAGTAAGAAAACTAGGTTAGTGGCCATACCACTGGTACTGCTGCATTTTATGTATGAGAGGGTGAGTCGTTCGTCTACGTAAACAGGGCCGATCGAACCTAAGTTGGCACCCTCGATCAAATACTAATGTGCGCTTTTGTAGAGGGAGATACACTGCTAGGGAAAATTTCACAACTAAAAGAAGAACATAGCCGTCGCTTTTTGTATTGCACAAACATAAAACGTTCATAAAACTCGACGACTAAAAAAAAACTCCTTGCTTGAGTTTTTGGGAATTTTGAATACTTTAAGACAGTAGTCGCTGTACGGGGTCTTTTCTCATAATTCACCACCTCCAATATTAATTAATATTTAAAGCTAAAAAGAGCTGTTAAATATAAAAATCGTAGAGTTTATTACGTAACCTATAGTTTTTTATTTATGTAGTATGCCTTAAAACTGTGTGGCAGATCTAACATAAATTTTTTATAGAAACCCTGTGTATTATATGTCTATAAAATCGGCGTCTTCGTGTTGATTATAAACATACTAGGTTTGATACCTTTACCTTTAAAGACGTCGAAACATTTGGGAAAAGTCTGCCATACAAAGCACATTATAGTAGAAGTAGTAGAATAATTTTCGTCTCTTTCTAACCCAAGATAAAGGTATCAAACCTGATATATTTACAATCAGCAAGGGGCAACTCATTTCATGGATATATAATATGCAGGATAGTTCATTTAAGGGAGAACTGCACGCAAAAAGTGAAAAACTAGCGACAAGGTCTAGTCAAGTAAGATGAAAAGGTACCTACGTATTAGAAAAAACTTCCTGCACGTCCGACGTCAAAAAAATGTGTTATGTATAGGCAATTTAAATTACATTTCGTTTAAAAATGGTTTCAAAAAAGTTCACGCGCTGCAGCAATACAAAGACATGAGTACAATTACCATTTCAAATTTTGCAGTTACGTAGACAAAGAATCAATGCAAGGCGGTAAAGAGCCATTTTGTGGAAAAAAAATTATATGCGACGTCATTTGCGTCAAAAAGTGGTCGAAAAATGGTCGGATAGAATAGATTGTTTCATAAAAAATCGCATTTAGCGCCCAATTATACATATTTCCTTATTGAAATCACATTGAAGCTAATACATATCTCTTATAGTTTTAACATAATATTGCAGCGGCGGAAGGCTTGCAAATGATCCATAATACTGCGTGCAGTTACCCCTTAAAACAAATGTGTATTGGGGAGCTACATATTTTTTAGATATCCTGCATACTGCAAATAATTCCTAATTTTCTTAAAACTATGTAATAAACTCTATAACTTTTACATTTAATTTAATAATTTTATAAAAATAAACCAATATTGGGGTGGCGAATTATGAAGAAAGGCCCTGTACAAGTACTGAAACGTATATTCGTATTTCACGGGATCTTTCAGATAACGCTATAGTACCATCATGGTCCTTTTGTATGGCTACAGGAGCTATTTCTAATTGTCCAAAGACGGTCCAAGCGGTCACCCATCCAGGTTCTAACCATGGTCGACATTGCGTAACTAAAAGACTAAATGACTAACATATTAAAGTGTATTGAGAAATAGAGGGTTCTCCAAAATATTCGCAGTTATAATTTATTAAAACGTATTGCAAAAATGATTTTCGCACTTAGTGTGAAGAACGTCTTAATTCTCCTTCAGTCCTCATTGAGAAAATGGACTTTCTCCTAACATTAATTTGTACCTTTTTATTTAAGGATTTCTGCACTACTGGCGGTGGATAGGATTAAATTAAAACAATATTTATACATTTTTTTTAAATGTATTCTAAATATATATTTGTTTCAAACATATTAAAAATATTTAGTGTTAAAGAATTTAAATCAGAAATTCAAAAATAAAAGAGAAAATTGGTTTATAAATTATGACTTTTTGTGAAAAGTAAAAATTGTTTTGTCTCAACATTAGATGAATTTCTCTAATGACCAAAATGATTTAAGTAAAACAGAAAAAAAAAATCGGTAAATTTCCTTTACCAGGAACTTCCCTCGTTATGAATATTTCCTTTATTAGGAATAGTGAAGTGTGACCTAATTTAGTAAAAAAATTTATATTGGGCACCGTTTTGTTTCTCCATATTGAATTCCATCATTATTTTACCAGTTTCTACCTATGCGACACTTGATTTTTAGTTATAATTTAAAATAAACTGAATAAATAGTTTTTACATTGACACACATCGCCATTTTGTTTCGTCATCTTGAATTCGTTCCAGTTTATCTCTATATCACTTTTAATTTTTTTGTCAATTGACTACGAAGATTTATTTAAGTTGATTTTTAAAACATTTTATTTGGCCGTCATTTTGTTTTGCCATCTTGAATTCGTACCACAACTTGACGAATTGCACAAAACTTGAAATCGATCTTATAAGCTGATTATTCAGGATTTTTTCAAAATTTTATTAGGCCGTCATTTTGTTTTGCTATTTTGGATTCATATCAAAATGTTGCTAGTTTATTCCTATGTAACACTTGATTTTTGTACAAAAAATTTGAGGTAAATTAGATAATTAGATTTTTAGTAATAATTTTTTGACGTTCCACCAGGCCGCCATCGTATTCCGTCATACTAGATTTTTACCAAAATACTACCAGGTCATCCCATATGACCCTTAATATTTGAAAAAAATTTGAAGTCAATCGGATGAGAAATTTTTAAGCTATGCCGCAAACTTACAGACCGACAAACAGACAGACCAGCGAAATTGATAAAACATATAATTTTTGGCACCTAGGAATGCTAAAATGTAAATATATGTAAAATTTGGTAATTTTTTCGCGATTAAAAACATTTTATTTGCCGCCATCATGAATTCACCACAATTTTACCAGTTCATCTCTACACGATAATTCATTATTGCACAAAATTTGAAATCAATTTATTAAGCAGTTTTTTCAGGCTAAATTTATAAATATTTTATTAAGCCGCCATTTTGTTTCGCTATCTTGGATTGGTACCAAAATGTTACCAGTTGATTTTCTCATTATGCTTGATTTTTGTGCAAAATTTGAGATAATTAGTTTTTCAGTAATATTTTTTTTAACAATTCAATAGGCCGCCATTTTGTTTCGCCGTATTGGATCTTTACCACAATGTTTCCAGGTCATCCCCATATGACCCTTAATTTTTGACCAAAATTTGAAGTCAGTCGCAGTAGTAATTTTTAGCTATACCGCGAACAGACAGACCGACAGACAGACTCAACGCAATTGAGAAAACATGTTTTTCGGCATCTAGGGAAAGATCTGAAAAAATCTCTGAAGATGATTTTCTCACGATTACAATACTTCTCTTTACGAGGGAAGTAACATTTTAGTAGTTATTTTTAAAAAACAATTATTTTTATGTAATAAATTAATTTCGGTCCTGTAGCGCTTAAAATTTTTAAAACTAATTATCTGTAAATATTATATTGACGGTGAGAAATTATGAAGACTGAATATTATCACTTTTTTTACTGCATCATCAAGGGAAGTAGTTCCTTTTCGGAGCATCTGTAAGAACGTTCCCAGGGTAGGATTACAAGCGATGTTTGCCCTAAAGGGCGCGGGGGCGGGGAGTAAGGGTTTACCTGCACGGACAAGCTATAAATGCACAGGTAACAGCAAATGTAGGTGTGCAGCATCTGCCGCTGTTTCCCACAGGCCGCTTGTTGCCGACATGTGTCTTGCAGATTTCGGCAAAAGCCGGCAGGTGCCCAATTTCCATTTTGCGAATCGCAAGACCAAAAAATTGTCGCGTGAGATGGCTCGATTAGGCTTTAATTATCCCTCGGTTGCTGAACTAAGTCGACTTTCAAGTTGGAAGTGCGTTTGCAACACGAAAATTGCTGCCGAACCACCTACAATGTGCTCATTATAATGTCGTTTTTTATACGTACTATTGCACAATTGCCTTTTATAATATAGGAGTGTGAAAACTGGGGTTTGTATGTTTTACAAGTTTAAAAACAACCACTTATTTAAAAATTTAAATACTAGAAGTTCTCAGTTTCCTTTGTGGAAACTTTTATTATATATTAGTTTTTATATACAGGCGAATCGGTTTTTTTGTGGACAAAGAAGAATTCTTTGTAAATAGACCAAAGTCATAATTTTTTTCACAAGTGTTTTCAAATTTTTAAAACGGGGTGTATAACAAAAACATGATTTTTTCTCCAATATTCATGACTGCCGGATTTCTCTAAAAATGTTTTAAATTTTTCCTCTAAAATATTTTCCGAGAGGGCAACTTAAAAGAAAAAACGCATTTCTCAGATTTTTGGATACATCTTTTGTTTTTTGTGTTATCCTGTTAATCCTGTTTAAACAATTATTCATATTTAGCGTGAGGCAATATTTTTTGCTGAGAAATATACTCCATGAGTTATTCTTACAAAATTTTTGGGCTATTTATTTTCAACCCAAGTTCTCATTGTATATAGGAACGTGAATAAAGTTGGAAGATATGCATTTTCTCAATAGCTGTGGTCTGAAAAGATTCGAACTATTTTTTTATATAACGAAGTCGATTAAATCTAACTCTCTTCCACAAACAGAATTTCAGAAAGTGTATGAATATTATTATATTTATGTAATTTTTTATATTGTTTTTGGTGGACAGGTATCAATTTATATCAATTTAAGGGATAACGTGTATATTATTTCCTTATTTGCTAAGTTGGTAATTTTTCCAATTGCCAAAACTTTAATAAAACTACTGCGACCGGTCAGAAATGGGCATTGTTACTTTTTTATTATCAAGTTTTATTATTACAGATAATACGTGGTGTTGCCAGTACTACACAAAAATCAAGTATTATGTAGAAATCATCTGGTAATATTTTGCTATGAATCCAAGGTGGCGAATGAAATGGCGGCCTATTGAAATGTTAAAAAATTATTACTAAAAAAATACTTCACCCATTTACCTGAAATTTTGCACAAAAATCGTGTATTACGTGAAATCAACAGCTGGTAACATTTTGGTACGAATTCAAGATGGCAAAACAAAATGACGGCTTACTAAAATATTTAAAAAAATCAGCCTGAAAAAACTATTTATTGGCCTGATTTCAAATTGTGTGCAATAATTAAGTGTGGCATAGAGATGAACTGATAGCTGAACAAAATATTGGCCAAATGAAAGATTGTAATCGTAAAAACATTCCCCCTCCAAAGTTTTACATAACTTCAAATTTTAGCGTTTTTAGATGCCTAAAAACATGTTTTCTCAATTACGTCAGTCTGTCTGCCAGTTTGTATAAAAAGGTCTTATGGGGATAACCTGGCAACATTTTGGTAAATATCCAATGAGGTGGAACAAAATGGCGCCCTGGTGAATTGTTAGAAAAATTATCACTAAAAAAGTAATTATCCAAATTACCTCAAATTTTGCACGAAAATCAAGTAATACATAGAAATGAACTGGTAACATTACGGTATGAATCCAAGATCGCGGATTAATAAAATATTTTAAAAAATCAGCTTGAAGAAATTACTTCTTGGATAAATTTCAAATTTTGTGCAAGCATTAAGTGTGATATAGAGATAAACTAGTGAAATTGTGTTACAAATTCAAAGTGGCGGACCAAAATGGCGACTAAATAAAATGTTCATCGCCAAAAAATGTTCTTATAATTACTATGTGATTATGTGGGAAACTAAATTGGGTTACAATACAATAATATATTACGGTTTTATGGTTTACAAATAAAGAAGTTTTTAGAGACAATTAAATTATTCTAGATATCGATAATATATACTGTTAAATGCACGCTTGTAATATTGTCTACCGCGGAATGGAAAATTTCGCTAGACCATTTATTGGCCTGTATTGAAATTTTTCGTTTCTTAGCATAGTCTGGCAGTAAACCTAAATGTTTTACAATTTAATCTTAGCTTAATATATGTTTATTAGAAAATAACAAATATTCTATAAGAGCACATGAGAGATAAATAAAAAAACACAAACATCGAAAACAACCGACTGGGGTTGTGGCTGAATAAATCAAAAGAAAATCAAAAAGAAAAAATAGGTTTAGTTTTAATAAAGGTTAATTTATCTAAGCAATATGTAAAAATTTTTACTAGCGTTTCATTAACTTTTTAAAATTTTCATAATGTGTGATTTCAAAATTTAGCCCTTTTTTGTACTCGTTTTTTCCGATTTTCACCCTTAGATTTAAAGGTAGCATTTTAAGAAACTTAGGAAGCAAAAATAGTATGTTTTTTTGTAAATGTGATTTACTGAAAAAGTGTGACTGTAAATCATTATTTCTTTTAGAGCGAGATCTGTAATGGTGGTCTAGTTCCCCAAAGATGTGCTTGCACTCACAAGAAGTCCCCTAAAATTTAAGACATTAAATTCAAAATAAAGGCTTACTGTAGGATATTGATTGTTTTTATTTAGTATTATTTTCAGAATTTTGTTTTGACATAAAATTTGCAGTTATCATTAAGACTTCCCCAAATTACTATACAATACCTTAAAATTGATTCAACTAGTGAGCTGTAGACTATCTTTATTATTTTTTCATCCAAGATATTCCGAAGCTGATAAAATGTATAGTACAGTTTTCTAAGTTTTTTGGCGGTTTCAATAGCATGTTCATTTAAACGGAGATGCTGATCAATGTACAGGGTATCCGGATTTGGTTGCAAAAGCAGGGTATCTCGCTTATTTTTAAAGATAGAACCTTGCGGTTTTCACGAACCTGAGCTAATTTTTTGTGAAACTCATCAAGCCATAATTAAAATTTTCATAGCCTTCTTCGTTTATGAGATACAGGGCGAAATAGAAAATTTTGCATTTTGGGGGAGAGAGAGAGAGAGAGAGAGAGAGAGAGAGATCCCCACTTTGTGTGAGCCAGTAGCCTAAGAAAGCCTAGGTCCCGCTTCACTCTATTAATCAAATCCTCAATATGTGGTTTGGAATTCAGAAGAGAGTCAAAGATGACTCCCAAAAAACGATGTGAATTCTTTGAAGGGATTCTAGTTCCCTGTAAACTTAAAGTATGAATAGTACTACAGTTTCTATTCCGACAGAAATGCACGACCGCAGATTTTGCAGGCGAGAAAATCAAGCCCGATGAATTTGACCATTCTGTCAGAGCTTTCAGACAGTTTTGAATTAAGATAGGACTAGTGGTAGAGTCATGAGATGCATGATACAAGACCAAATCATCAGCAAAAAGTCTGAAAGAGATTTGTGGCGTGACAACATTAGAAATTGAATTTATGGCTAAGATAAATAGAGAAGGCCCCAGTACAGATCCCTGAGGAACTCCAGAAGTTTGCGAGAATCGGACTGAAATCGAATTTCGAATTTTCACACTGCATATTCTGTCTGACAGAAGACCTTGAATGAAACGAACAATATTTCCTTCAAGTCCGCTTTTATAAACAGATTCCATTAATGATGAGTGTTTTACAGAATCAAAAGCCCTTGTAATATCTAGGAAAACCGAGGTTATATGTTTCGATAGTCTAAAGGAGTTCCTAATATCAACTTCCAATCCCACTATATGATCTAAAGTAGAATAATTAGGTCCAAAACCGGCTTGATTTGAACAAATATAATTCATTTTATATAGAATCCATTGGAGACGTTTATTTATGATTCTCTCGAGGAGTTTACCTATAACACTGGAAAGTGCTATTGGCCTATAATTATTTGGAGATGAGGAAGATTTGTCAGGTTTTTGCCTTTCAAAACAGAAAAATAACTGATGACAAAAAAAGGTCCTTTACTTGTCAATAAATGTAGCCGGAATATATATGATGACTAAAAATTATCCATACTCTCATATTATCGCCGGTCCACCTGATCTAGTGGGCCTCCCCGCACGGGGTTGGGCGGGGGGGGGGGTGAAGCTACGCCACTGAGATTGACACGCCCAGCTTTTTCAGATATGGTCTTGAAAGCTATGTTATGCGTTTTGCAGAATTTTTTAAGCCACAGATTCTAATTTTATCTTATCGAAAGAGTGTTAGGCTCGTTTTGTTTAAAAACGCCGTGTCCGCGTCCGCCCAAAAGAGACTCCGCTCAAGAGAGGTAAACTTATACGGGATTTTCTATTACGGAGTTCCGGACTGTAAAAAAGTGTCCGCTTGCTGGCGCTGTCCGTTAAGAGAGATTTAACTGTATTTTCTAATTTTGTTCGAGATTAAATTGTAAGCAGTGATTCGGCCGTAAATTGTACGAAATGTACTCAAAACTATTTTTGCCTCCTAAATTCATTCAAAAGGATGTCTTTTTAATGCGCTCCCTCTTATATTTTTTGAACTAGTCGATATATAAACTTTAAATTTGGTACTCTTTAAAAATACCCTAACACTTGTTTGATTCGTGATTAGAAATTTCAAGGTCGGGGCTGAGCGCCATTTAAAAAGAAATAAATTGAAAAAAATATTACAACTTTAGAACCCTGTAAATAAAAAAAAGTACAGCACTATTTCCTTTGGTAGGTGTTCTAAATTCCAAGTTTTTATTTTGACTGATTTGAAAAATAATAATGATAATACGCATTTTCCAAAGACAATTTTTTTTTATAAAAATCTTTGATTTATGTAACGTGTTTTCGTGTAACTGAACCTTTTCTAGCGACATTTCACTATTTAAGTCTTTTTAGGGAACTCTTAAATCGTATGTAATAAGGGAGAGGGTGTCCGAGAAATCTTATGGGTCCGTACATGAAGGTGGGCGGGGTAAAAAATAGCCAAAATCGTCCTTAGATAATTAATGAACGGCCCTAAAGACCCGCACTGTATATGCTACTCTGCGACGCGACGCCTTGCAGAATATTGCAAAATTTCAGCAAAACCTCTTATTTTTCAGAATTCATGTTGCGTAGCGCATTATTCAATGAGAGAATATTTAATCTCCTTAACAATCTTATTTAAGCTCCCTTGTTTCGACATTTAACGCATAGCGATGGAATTTAATGAATGGTGCGTTATGTAATTTTAAATTTAAAGTAAAATATATTTATAGAAAACTTAACCAGAGCAGCATATGCAAATTTTAAGAGGATTTTTTCTGAAAAATAGGATCTAATCTATCATACCCGAGAGGCTGGTGGTCTGTTAAAGGGCGTTTGACTGTATGTATATACACAGTAAGCTGGCCATCTCGGTGAGTTGTAACCTCTAGATTATTTTCGTTGGAGTTTTTTATATTGGCAGAACCGGAAAGTTACAATTTTGTGGAATAAAAACGTTGCTTGGAATAGCTGGATAGTACAGGTTAGATACCCTTTGGACGCAAAATGTAGTTAATCCACGTTTATATTTACATATCTGTATTATTAATTTTCTCTAAATACATAATTTGCTATCGAAATACCTATAAAGTAATTACCGTAAATTAATTTCAAATCGATAGGAGTGTTGTCATTTAAGAGGTGAAAAGTAAAAGTTTAAAGTTAACAATACATTACTAATTTGAAGAATATTAATATTGAAGATGAAATTATGGTCTGGGCAGAAGTCCTATTACAATCAGCTAAAAATATCTTATAAAGGTAGTGTGGTTAGAAAAATACCTTATCCTTGCCTAAGGAAACACGATGTAGTTATAATTTTTTTAAAGAATCCAGTAACCCATTAAATTCTTTAAACAACCATTTAATTTAGTATGTGTTGATAAAAAAACAATAAAAAAGTAATGTTTAAGTATCTTTTCAATAAACTGTCAACGAGCACAATTAAATGATCTGGTGTCTGTCTGTCTTCGACCGCACATCTTATGATTTTTTGTGTACTCCCTTGTTTCGATATTCAACGCATAGCCCATGGAATTTAAGGTATGGTGCCTGCCTTATGTAATTGTAAAAAGTTTTTCTACCACTGTTATGGAATATTAACATTCCGATATGGTTTTAATTATGAAATCACCTCGATTCCATCACTTGTTACGGTATAAATCATACCATAACAAGTGTTGGAATATGGACACCGTATACCACATAAAAGTACCAACTGTACTATCTGGAAATCTGTAATAGATACGAAAAAAAATTTCATACAAAAGTTTTTTTAAATTTGAAGTTCTTTTAAAATATAATATCCATGTATACAGGGTGTCCCAATTTTGTTGGGACGACATCAACCATACAATTTTAAATGGGACAAATTTGTGTCCATCTGGCACCTTTTTAAAGTGAAAAAAGTCTATAGTAGTGAGTATTTTTTTGTTATGCATTTCTGAAGTGGAGAACATCGCTTCATCTGTTCATACCCTTTCTCATAATGCAGTCCACTGCCTACAAAAATCCAGTCATGTCTAAAAATCAGCTTGACTTCAAAATTGAAGTGAAAGAAACCTATATGGGGACATCTTGTTTCCTTTTAATACTCGATATATGCTGGTTATGGAAAAATTCAAATCCCTTTGTGCATCTGTTAAAGAGTTGGTAGGATATTCAACGAAATATAATAAAACCTCCATGTGAAAATCTTCAGAGACGACTGAACGGGCTTTTTCCCTTTTTTTATATTTCAAAACTCCATGATAAAATGATAAATCCCTGCAAATTTTGTCAAAAATTTTTTTGTTTGGTATCGTTGTTGGTATAAATATTCGGCGAAACTCTCTTAATGCAAGTGCAGGACTTTTATTATTTTCAATGTAACAGTTATACTAATTTAGTTGCTCTTGACTTGAATATTGAGCCATTTTTTAAAACAGAACAAGTAAACACCGATACAAGGAAACGTTTTTAAAGTCTAATTTTAAATTTAAATGATCGCTGGAAATTATTTTTAACCTCGAAAAACTGCCGCTAGGGGTGCCACAAGAACTTTAAATAGTAAATGTCGATTTTTTGGTGGATTTGCATAGTTAAGGTGTGTCGAAAATATAAGCATAGTATTCTTCAATAATTTACGCAACTTTTTGCAATTTAACATTTTTTTTTTATTTTCAGTAATAAAGTGGTGGGGAAAGGTCAATAATTTTTTTGTTTCAAACGTTAATATCTCTGTTTTGAATGAACTAATTTTATTGAACTTCCTCTTAAAAAAGGGCTTTTTTCGCTCGATTTGCGGTGCTATTAACGGTCACCAAATTTATTCTGCTACTGGTCGCTAGATGGCGTTTTTCTGGGATTCCTCAAATAATACGGATTTTCTCAAAAAAATCAAATGGTATGATATTACTTTTTGGTCACATTTTATTTTGTGATTATGAGGGGTATAAGATAGTGAAATAAAAAAAACAGATCCATATTTAATTTAAGAAAGTTACTACTTCCACATCATCTTTAGGAGATATAACACAATAACTGTAGATATACCGGAAAACTAAATCGACATATTACTCAATTTTTTACGAAATTTTCGATTTTCGCCCCCTCTACTTTATAATCTTACTATTTATTTTTGTTATTTTGGTCAAATAAACTGAGAAAGTGAGATCCCCGAAAACTTATATATATAAATCGACATGTTACCCGATTTTTTTTCCAATCACGAAAGTTGATGGTAGTCGCTCGAATCTGAAAGTAGAGTTGGATTAAAAAAAATAACTTCACCAACTTTTAGAGAAGAAAAAGTGCCCAATAGTGAAGTGAGAGCTATTTTTAATCATCGTTTAAATTTTTCTAAAATTTTAGAAAAAATATATTGAAATGAAATGATATTATATTATAGTAAAAGAATTAGCAGAAAAAAGGACACCAAAGAAAGGGTTTATGCTTTATTCTTTGCTGTGCTATTTCCTGCTACTCCATTTATTGTTGTGTAAAAAAGTAGGGATGATCTAAAAAAATGCTATAAATAACAAAGAAACAAAGAAAATGTCGTAAAATGCAAGTCCTTTTTCAATTTAATTGTTTATTAATTAACTATTGTTGTCGAGTGAACTGTTGAAAATGTCTACGGTCATGATCGATACATAGATGGAGCCTTTCCACTGTAGAATTTGCTGCAGCTTCTATTTTTGCGATTGGTATCATCTGGATTGCGTTTCTAATTCGGTTGATGAAGCCCTCCCTTGTTGTTGGTCTATTTTGGTACTCCAAATCCTTAAGGCAGCCCCACAAGTAAAAGTCTAGACACGTCAAATCGGGGGAACGAGGAGGCCAGGGAAATATACTGCCTCTACCTGCCCAGCTTCCGGGAAAACGCCCATCTAGGAACCGTCTGACATTGTTTGAGTAGTGGGCTGGGTTTAAGTCGATGCCCTCAAGCAAACCTGGTAGCTAATTTTTGAGAAAATTTCAATAAGTCGTCCAGTTAGTGCATTATCGAAAATGACTAAGCCGATAATTTGGTTGTTTATTATGCCGCACCAAACATTGACGCTCCAACGACCTTGACTCTGATCTTCTCGCATCCAGAGAGGATTGTGATCCGACCAACAATGCAGGTTATGCAAGTTCACTTTCCCATAGGAGCGGAAAGTAGCTGTATAATAAGTAATATGTGGATTTATGGATTTTCGGGTATACAGAGTTCAATGTTTGAGTTAATTTAATGTTTTATGGAGATCTAAAGATGATGTGGATGTAGTGATTTAATTTACATCATTTTTTTTTTCAAAATTTTTCAAATTTTAGGTTAAATTGAAATGATAGATTGATTATACCATTGGCACTTTTTCTCCTCTACAATTCGGTGTAGTCCGTTTTTTAATTCGACTTTTCGGATTCGAGCGACCATCATCAATTTTCTTAATTTAAATACGGATCTGGTTTTTTTATTTCACTATCTTATACCCTTCATAACCAGAAAATAAAATGTGACAAAAAAGTCATATCATTCCATTTGATTTTTTTGAGAAAATCCGTATTATTTGAGGAATTTCAGAAAAACGCCATCTAGCGACCAATACCAAAATAAATTTGGTGACCGTTAGTAACACCGCAAATTCGACCCATCTTAGCTATGTAAATTCACAAAAAAATCGACATTTACGATTTAAAGTTTTTGTTGCGCCCCCTAGCGGCAAATTTTCGAGGTTAAAAATAATTTCCAGCGATTTCTCTTGGCCGATTTACTATATAATTTTTTTTCCCGAAACCATAAGATAAGTGGTTTCTGAGATACAGCCGGCCTCCCTTCTTAGTTGTACACCCGGTACTATTAAAGTAAAAGATATTTACACAAAATCTACCTAGACGTGCACATGCAAAATTTGAAAAATGAAAAACAGGACCTAAGCTGTCATGTCCGAAGAATAAGAATAAAAACGAACATGTGATTCTTCATTATTGCTCGTCGAAATATAGTTCCCTTATAAGTGTGAGAAAACGTTGCATGGAATAGCTGGATAATACAGGTTAGGCACCTTTTGGATGCAAAATGTATTATTAATTTTCTCCAAATAAATAATTTGCGCTCAAAATACATGTAACGTAATTACCGTAAATTAACTTCGAGTCGTCATTGATGAGGTGAAAAGTAAAAGTTAACAATACATTACTAATTTCAAGAATATTAACTTTTTAAAGATAAAATTATGGTCTAGGCAGAAATCCTATTACAATCAGTTATACATATCATATAAAGGTAATGTGTTTAGAATAATGCTTCTACGCCTTACCCTTGCCTAAGAAAACACAATGTAGTTATGGCAACTATTTTTCCAAGATTTCTGTAACCCATTAAATTATTTAAACGACCATTTAATTTGTTACATGTTAGATAAGAAAAAAACAATAAAAACAGGTACATTAAACAGTCAACGGGCACAACTGTATGGTCTGCACGATCTTCGACTGTACATCTTATGATTTTTTTGTGTGGTCTGAAGTACCTATACCAGAAAATCTGGAAGATCTAACACCACTTCGTTTAAATAAATAATTTTTTAACTTACTTATATATTTATACTTTTTTTTAACTTAATTTAATTTAATTCTTAGATATTTCAGTCGTTTTATTTTTTTTGTTTGTTATTTATAGCATATTTTTATTTTTTTTCTAGACATTTTATCATTTGGTTAATATTTATTGTTTTATGTAGAAACAATATTATTACATTCGTGAAATACTTACGTGTTTAAGTTCATAAGAGCCTTATTTTACCCAATTTCGTAAAGTGAAATTTATGCTATGCCGTTTTTATTTTGTGTCAACTCATAACGTATAATGAAGATATTCGAAAATATATATTAATTTGTTCAAATAACCAATCTGTAAGCACAGTACTGTAATGTTTAAAATTTTCTCAGTAGAAATACAGGGTGTTCAGAACAGTTATTTACTAATGGGATTTTATCTCTGCAAAAAAGTTTTACTTCATGAAAGAGCTAAATTTAAATTGAAAAACGTTGGTCTTGTATATACAGGGTGTCCTATTTTCGTAGGTTTTACGGAGTTTCTCTCTTATGAGTAGAGATAGAGAGATGCGGTTTCCGCTACACCATGCTACTTTTTCCTGACACTAAAGATGCCACAAGCAGATCTTAGCTAACCGTCATAATTTCTGTGCTGCAGAGTGATTTAGAAAATATGTCGTTTTCAGACGTCTCCCGTATTTCGGTTATTTTAAAAGTTATTGAAAATGTGAAAACGGGTTTTTATAGAAGTTTTTCCGTAGAATCCAGTGGCTTACTCAGATTTTTCCAAAGGTCATACTTTTTGAGATATTGATATAACTTGCCTTCTTTTAAATGAGACACCCTATTAATTTTTCTCTTATAATGTCAGGCTCACTGAACGCTTTATAAATATATATCATAGTCTATATTTGTTTTCATAAATAACGTAGCAAAATGCATTTTTCAATTTTTTTACGTAGGCGTCCATGGATATTTAACCATCGTAGCGCCGACGACAAAATCCTCGCGCTGCTATGTCATTACAGTTGCTGTCATTCCTATCTTTTAATTAATTACTGTTATCTATTATTGTTATTGCGGTTGTTGTTATTACTGTTACATTGATTGAAATTGAATTGAAAAATATAGGTAATTGCTTCTACGACAATATGGGTCTGTTTGCAAGCCTCGATCACAAGCCTATAACAAAGAGAGCGAGGAGTCGGCGGTCAATGTTTTAGCTCTTATTCAAGCAAATCCACAAACATCATGTAGAAAACTAGAAAAAGATATAGGAGTACCCAAAACCACAGTGCAAAGAATCCTAAAAAAACATAAATTCACACCGTACAAATTCAAACTAGTCCATCATTTGCACCCTCGTGACGCTGAGCGTAGATTGGAGTTCTGTAGATGATTTTTAAGAATGCAAGCAGATCATGACTTTCACAACAAAATTATTTAGTCGTATGAGGTACATTTTTCAAGTTCGGGAGTTTTGAACCGACACAATACGCGCTTCTGGAAAATCAGCATGTCGTTTTTCCTTGAGAACGCCTGGGGAGATTTGGCTTTAATGCATCCTGCTTTATTTTTAAGAGAAAAATTATTTATAAAATGTATAAAGGAAATCTAAATTCGTATAGGTATTTACAAATCCTAGAAGAAAATTCTATGGGAATTCTGGAAGATATTCCCCTAGCCCAACTGAATAATATATTCTTGCAGCAAGACAGGGCTTCAGCCCAGAATGCAGGAATTATCCTAAACTGGCCCAACCAACATTTTCTATTCAACAGTCACCACGGTCTCCGGACCTTTCTGGTGTAGATTTCTTTTTGTGGGGCTATTCAGAAACTAAAATTGATGCAAGGCAATATGACAATACAAAAACTTTGCCAAATATGTAGGACATATAATGATGAGCAATTTAAACAATATTTGTAAATTATATTTTTTATTTCTATAAAGACCCGTTTTTACATTTACAATAACTTTTGAAATAATCGAGATACAGGGGGCTAAAAACGACAAATTTTCAAAATCACCGTGTAGCGCAGAAACTATGAGGCTTAGCTGAGATCTGTTTGTGGCATCCTTAGTTTCAGGGAAAAGTAGCATGATGTTGCGAAAACCGCAACTCTCTATCTCTACTCATAAGCGAAAGCGAAACACCGTAAAATCTACGAACATGGGACACCCTGTATATGGTGGCAAAAAAATACAGTCCTCTTGAATATAAAGAGATTGTTTGTGACGGCCTAAATTGTTTTACGTTGCCGAAAACCCAAAACGTTTCCTTAAAAAAACAGTCTTATGAAAATTACTATTAGGTTTACCTTTAAATCCAAGTAATTATATATAACGGTTATTTAAAATTAACAATAATAATTAAAAAATAAATATGGGTTGTTTATTAAGTATATAGACAATCTTAAAGGGATGTATGTGGAAAATGGGAAGAATGATAAAATTATAATGTTCTATGATCTTTAAATTAACTATGCATGAATAGACATTATTCACAATACATTCTAAATAATGTAAAATATCGAAAAAATCTAACCAAATCTATGGATCTACGTAGATTTTTCTAACATTATGTATCAAAAAAAGAACAAAAATGTCTTGACATTTTAACATCCGCTATCTCGAAAACAAAGCTTTTGTGTATGTTATTCTTAGAAAAATTAAAGATGTAGGCATTTTGAAGAAACGAAATATATTCCGTTGCAGAATATTAATACTAATTAAATGAATTTTAAATAGATACTTGTTGCTTTTACAACAGCCAACGTACTACAGAAGGTGTTATAACACCTTACAATTTATCGATAATTGCAGATTTTTAATTATCCTATTCTTACGGCAGTTTAGCCTAAAATTGAAGTTAAAGACAATTTTTATAACATAATTTTATTAATAATAAAATCATTTTAAAATGAGTTTTCTTTAATCACCCTATAAATGACGAACTGCCTTTTCTAATCCCAATTTTACTTTTTTATAAAACAGAACTTTGTTGCACAAATAGTTTTAAGGTAAATTAACAATAAGTACAATTTCCATTTGTAAAGAACTTTTCTGGACTCGCTGTATTAAGTAGAATCAAATGACAGCCTTTTTAAAGCCAAAAACTTGTTGCTTAGTATCCAAAATCGAAGGGATATGTACCTTCGAGCGTGGTTCCGCTAGCGGCATAGCTTCTTGAGCGCACTGTAAGAGTACCAAGGAGGCCCAGCTGCCTGCACGCTGGCATCTGTCTTTCACAGCTGCGTCTTACAAGCAATCAGTTCAGATACATACAAAATTTCATATTTGGTTTTGATAACATCACAGACTTATATTATACTTGGCATGTATCTTAAACGCTTTAACTGATATTATGACTTTGTAGCTGCAGACAAACAGGCTTGTTATCGGATTGTGCACGAAATGATGCTTTAAAATAATGAACTACATTATAAGAAACAGGACCGGGTTTAAAAGCTCACTGGTCCTAAACGGAAAATTTTTATATGCTCCCTGCCATGCTTAAAATATTTTCAAGTTTATGATAAAAAAAATCGATACTTTGGCTTTTACCCGGAATGTTGCTCATAACGGAGTTTATCACATAAATATAGCACAATTTATATATACATATATAGTTATTTGGTAATACCTTTATATATATTATATAAATATTAATATGTATCACTTTTCTTGATAAACAGAAAATTGCATTGCGAGGAAAGTTCTGTTACAAGGGCTTTATCTATTTTACTATACATTTACTATACAAGTACCCAGGCTTTACCTTATAATAAAACTCTCTTATTAATACAATTTATACAATATTTGTAAAGTTGTTGCCAAATAAATATATGTAAATATAAATTGTCTTAGAACTGTGTGTGATGTTAACACCTTACAATTTTCTGATTTGTTAAATTTTGTGATTGTTTAGCCGTAACTCAGCGTGCTTTTGAATATTTATATTGCGCATGTGCAAATAAGAATTTATGACAATGCTTCTACTTTATTTACATATCTAATAATCATTCAGATTGAAACAAATAGAAATTTTTTCTCCACAACTTTTTTTGCTCAGATGCATACATACATACATACAGATGTACAAACATTAATTCACGAACCATGCCTACTTAAACAATAACACTGCTTCCATTTTTTAAATTTTGTATTTATCTGTTAATTTGATTTTATTTCTATTATTATTTTTTATTTTCCTTAAGTTTATTTACATAATCTCTAAAAAAATCAATTATCACATTTATTATTTTTCTTCACATAAAGAAGGTTTTTGTTCTAGAAAATGGGATTTTACCACCTTTTTAAACATTTAGTTAAGTCGCCATTTTCTTTGGACATATAGGATTGACAAAATGTAATCAGTTTATCCCTATTTCACACTTGACTTTTGTGCAAAATTTCAACTTAGTTGGACAAGTAGTTTTTTGGTACTGATATTTTAAACATTTAATTAGAGCGCCATTTTGTTTTCCCATAATGATTCCTCATCAAAATTTAGCTAGTTTAGCGCTAGATCACAGTTAATGTTTGTACAAAATTTCAGGAAAACTAATTCCCTTCCTCAGTATACCATTTTTTAAATTTCGTTTTTATTTGTTGTTAATTTGATTTTATTTTAATATTTTTATTATTTTTCTTTTTATATACATAATCTGTAAAAAAATCAATTATCACATTTATTATTTTCCTTCACATTTACCAGTGCATCCCTGTTTCACATATGACTCTTATGCAAAATTTCAATTTAATTGGATAAGTAGTTTTGATACGATATTATTTTAAACATTTAATTAGTCCGTCATTTTGTTTTCCCATAATGACTCCTCACCAAAGTTTAGCCTTACATCACACTTAATTTTTGTGTAAAATTTCAGGTAAACTGGACTATTAGTTTTTTAGAAATATTTTGTTTTACATTTTAGTAGCCCTCCATTTAGTTTTCCCATAATGAATTTTTACCAAAATATTAGTCATCCCCATAGGACCGTTAATTATTGACCAACATTTGAAGGTAATCGACTAAGTAGTATTTTAGCTATGTCGCGAACAGGTAGACAGACAGACAGACAGACAGACGCAATTAAGAAAACATATTTTTCGGCATCTAGGGACCCTGATACGTGAAGATTTGAAAAAATTTCTGAGGGTGATTTTTTCACGATTGCAATACTTTCTTCTATGAGGATAGTTAAAAATAAACTCGAACTCGCAACATTTATATATTTCACATACAAGTATTATGGGTTAAAACAGAGATGTCCTAAGTTAAAGAGCTGGCTGGTCATTCTAGAAAAAAACATTTTAGTTTTATCTCATATCACAATTAATTATTGCACAAAATTTGAAATCAATCCATTAAGTAGTTTTTTCAGGCTGACTTTTTATATGTTTTATTAAGCCGCCATTTTGTCTTGCCATCTTGGATTCCTACCAAAATTTTACCAGTTGATTCCTATATAATACTTGATTTTTGTGAAAATGTTGAGGTAAATTGAATAAGTAGTTTTTTAGTAATATTTTTTTAACATTTTACTAGGCTGCCATTTTGTTTTGCCATATTGGATTTTTACCAAAATATTACCAGGCCATTGCCATATATTTTGTCTAGATTAAATTTTTATGTTCCCCGAATTAGCTGTCGTCAGTACAATACTTTTTACCTATCTACTCCGAGAACCAATATCCTAAAGTACTCCCCACTTTTTCTTATGTGCGAAACCTGTAGCCAGCATATCAACATCGACTTCTTTAACAGCTCGTTGTCAACACTTCGTAAAATTTTACCGTGAAATTTTACCGTAAAATTTTACCGGACTAAATAGCCACATCTCGTCATAAACTTATTTCATTTTTTCTGAGAAATTATGTATAGTTAAATACCTGTTCATATTTTAACAAATAAATACATATTGTTGTCGTGTTAAATGTTTAATAATTAAATATATATTGTTGTCGTATTAATATAATATTCATATTATATTTAGATTAAGATTATCTTAGTTCATAGAGTATTATTGCTTATTTTTTTTACTATTGTCTATAAAATGTAATAATTGTGTACTTCGTGCCTTGTAATTGGGTTAGTATAGCTGTAGGGCAGCCATGTCAAACTCAAAGTCACTGGTGGGCCAAAAGCACGAAGACCATCGACTAGGTGGGGTAAAACCTTATCTTAAAGAAGACAAACTACTGAAAATCTTGAGAAAAAGTACTATTATAGGACAAGTCTGTTTATTAAACTTCCAATAAAAAATACATTACAAAAAACTACAAACATTAAATTCTTTGCCAGATATTTGACATCCTTTGTCTTTTAAAACTGCGGCCAAGTGTGCGTCCGTCAATCGCAATCTTGCGGGAGATTTGTTTCCTTTCATCAAAGAAAACAGTTGTTCACACTTATAGGTACTTCCAAACGTTGACAGGATTTTATACGCAAATTTTCTCATTTCTTGGTATTGAACAGGCAAGTACTTATAAAATTCGAATGTACCAACACTATCAAACTTTTGTTTTAAATGGTTCTGACACTGAATCTAAATTACTTCCATTTGCAAGTGAGGGGGAACTTTATCAATATCGATAGTGAAAAGACCAGTAAATAGAGAACAATTGTTTTCTTGTGTCTTAAAATCCTGAAAACGCTTCTCAAATTCTGCCAGAAGGCTTCTCATTTTCTCTGAATATATTTTGTATGATATTGGGACACTTGTGCTTTCCTGATATGCCTTACAAGTCAGAAAATGTGACAGATTATCCTCTGCTAACTGTTTTTCCCACAACATCATCTTACACTTGAAAGCTTTCACATGATCGTGCATATCTCTAATAACTTGACGTGGTCCTTGCAATTTCGTATTTAAGCCCGACAAGTGTTTTGTGATATCTACCATAAATGAAAGAACTTGTAAAAAAGGTACATCGCATAATAAGCTGACATCTTCTCCTTTTGTTGCCATGAAAACGCGTATTTCTTCTTTGAGTTTCCAAAACCGGTCGAGTACCATAGAGCACGAAAGCCATCGCACCTCTGCATAATATGGTAAACCAGTGTACTCACTTTCTAAATTACGTAAAAATGCAGAAAACTGTCTCTGATTAAGGCCTCGTGACCTTATGAAGTTTATAATTTTTTTCTCTGACTTTAAAACACTTTCCAACTTGATCACTTTTGAGCATAAAACTTCTTGGTGGATTATACAATGAATATGATGAAAATCTGGTTTGTCACTGCCCGTTTCTCTGATCTTTGTCTGTAATATTTTAACGAAGCCATTTTTTACTCCAGTCATTGAAGGAGCTCTATCTGTTGCAACGGAACACAGTTTTGACAAATCTAAATTGTACTTTTGCAGAAGTCCATAAACACGCTCCCGGGACTTACAATTTCCGCGGCTTTTACAAGGCACTCTTTTATAAATTCACCTTCAACAAATGGTTTTGAGTGTTTCGCGATCAACTCCGACAGTACGTAACTCGCTTGAAGGACAGATTAATTTTCTTGCTTTGGACGTGTAAACATAAGCTGCTGATCTTTCAACCGTGATTTTAACTTTTCGTTTCTAACCATGCCTGTATACTTGTCAAACATAGTTTTATGAATATCATAGTGACGTTTTATATTATATAATTTTGGAACACCGACTGTACTATTACAAATAAAACAAATAATTTTTTCTTTCACTTCACAGCAAAAGGAACTCTAATTCATACTTTTCTTGAAAGATACGATGCTCATCTACAAGTTTCCTCTTACTTCCACTTGGTTTTGAAAGAGACATGTTAAAAACTGTATCCGAAATAAATTATAATAAGTACTGTTAAGTGTTGTAACAATAAGTGCGCAATTCAACTCGAAACTCTATCGCAACTGACTCATAACTGACTAAACACTGAACGACTGAACTCAATCGAACACGGCTTATATACGGATTGTGATTTCTCGAGTTCTTTCCAGAATGTTCAGATAGCGTCATCTGTGTTTTTGCGCGATAGAATTTCATGGAACAAGCCAGATAACGTTTGGCTTTAGGTTTTAGGTTGAGTATGTGTAGTTCATCCTCCTAAACATAGATGGCACTATGTACAATTGTACATTTTATTATACCAATCTTTGTTGCACGCGTTCAAAAACGGTTTTCAACTTGTTCGCGGGCCGCATTATCTGGCTGTTTTCAAAACTGATTTGGGTCGCAGAAAAATGCTCACTGGGCCGTATGTTTGACATGGCTGCTGTAGGGCATGTAAGGTAAATAAATACATAAACAATGATCCTTCATTTTTGACCAAAATTGTCAATCAGACAAGTAGTTTTTTAGCTATGCCGCGAACAGGCAGACCGACGGAATTGAGGAAACATGTTTTTCGGCATCTAGGGACCCTGAAACGTAAAGATCTGAAAAAATCTCGGAGGATGATTTTTTTCACGATTGCAATACTTCCCTTTTACGAGGGAAATGAAAAATATATTTAATCGTTGAACGATTACACTAAGACAATTAGCAATAATATTTTTTATTTTATGTATAAGAATTCCGAATTTTGTTTTTTTCCACTTATTAATTCATACTTTGTTTAAGACGTTATTAGCAGCAACAGCAGGAGCAGTTATCCATAATTTAAGTAATAATCAAGATGTTCGATAGATGGATTGATCTATTATATACCTACCATTTGTATTTGTATAAATATTAGAAATTTAGCTCTATGTGGATTAACATTTCTATCTGAATGCTGTTCAAAGTATTTAATTTTTCAATAAATATATTAAAATAGTTATCCTTTTGTTTGTTTAACAGTTTCATATTCAATACGATTATCATATTATAACAAGATTATATTTAACAGTATATTAATAAGATTATACTTAAAAGTATATCATGATTAGAATTTTTAGTAATTTCTGAGGATAGGATTTTAATATGATTATTCTTTCCAATATGTTATTTTATCTTTCTTCTTTATGAAATAAAACATTATAACTTAAGTAATAATTTTATTTGGAATAATTATAATTATGAAGTATCAGTATTTAAGTATTTATATGAGCAGAAATCTAAAACATTTTACCTAATTTTTTTACATGTGGTTAAAATCCATATTTTTTTTATTTAGGACAAATTTATACAGAGAAATTTGATAAGGGATGATTAGAATAATATGGAAGAAAAAAACCATTCAAGCGTATCAAGGAATCAACTCAAATCTTACAAAAACTTTCTCGTAATCATATTTAGTACTTTTTATTTACTCTTTATTTTCTGATGGTCTTATATATGTATTATTTATAATTAATCTAAATCACTTATAGAAAAAGATAACTGAATATGCTAAGGATTCAGCACGTTCAATCCGATAGATCTTAGTTGCCGCACAATTTAAATAAACTGCAACTGTAAACATTAAAATTTCAATTTCAATTTCAATTTCAAATATGCTTTATTGTACAAAGAACAGTGTTCTCATTTACAAAGCTAGGGGAAAAATTCTATAGTACAAAATATAATAGCAAACAATAATTACAATTAAAAACAAGATAGTTTAAATAATTGAATTTAAAAACCGTCAATAAATACAGGTACTAAAAAATAAAACAAAACAACGTCAATATTAAAATCAAGAACTAGTCAATATAAAATTATCACCATGAAATTCAATATAAAAAATGTATATTATTAATTTTTTTAATGACAAATCAATAATATGCATAAAGGTACTAAAAAAACAATCAAACAGGAAAAATAACAGTGTCAATATTAAAATTAAGAGCTACACCCAGTTACTAAAATTATACAACCGGCAGTACAATAAAAAGATAAATAAAAATATAAATAAAATAAAAGGGATGAAATAGTAATGCCGAATTAACCCCGGTTAAAGATAAAAAGACAAAAACAAAACATAAAAATTTGCTAAAATTTTAGAGTGTATCGTCAAAAAATTCTTGCACACCATAATAGGCCTTCGCAACTAGAATACTCTTCACTTCGTATTTAAACTTTTTTTCCTCTTCAATCCGCCTTATGGAATTGGGCAGATGGTTAAAGAGCTTTTTGCTGTTATATACTAAAGAGTTTTTCGTAAGTCCTGATGTGGGAATTGGGAGTGCAATAGTATGGGTGCGGCGAGAGGAGTATCCCCCCGGTCTTGCAGACAAGATATCACTCTTTCGCTTCCTGTGCATTAGACACACAGACTCGAGAATAAATAAGCTAGGAAGAGTTAGTATTTTTTTATTTACGAAACCGGGCCGGCAAGAGTCTCTACGGCCAATTTTGCAAACTATTCTAAGAGCTCTTTTTTGCATTACAAACACTGACTGAAATAAAGTGTCACTACATGATCCCCAAAAAGATATCCCATACCGCAAATGCGACTCTATGAGAGCAAAATATGAAGTCCTGGTCATTGTTTCATCCAGCTCCCCAGCAATCACTCTCAATGCATAGCAACTGGCAGATAATTTTTTATTCAATGCTAAAATGTGCTGTTCAAACTTTAACCTTCCGTCTATTTGACCCAAAAACCTGCTCACCGGGGGGTTGCTGATAATCACATCGTTTAGTGCCACTCCTTCAAGTCTACATTTGAAAGTAATTAAATTAGTCTTAGAGGCATTGAAGGACAAATGATTTGCATCGCACCAATCTTTTATTTTACTTAGGTCACCATTGATAGTATTTTTTAAAATAGAGGGGTCACTACCATGCCAAAAAATTGTTGTGTCGTCTGCAAAAATAGTAAAAGAGCCAGATATATTTAATTTTGGTAAATCGTTCACATAAATCAAGAACAATAAAGGACCCAAAACAGAACCCTGCGGTACTCCCGATGTGATCTCTCTACTGTCTGACTGTTCTCCATTAAACATCACCTTCTGATGACGATTGGACAAATATGACTCAAACCAAAGCAACGCTGTGCCCCTAAAGCCGTAGATCTCAAGTTTGCGAAGCAGTGTTCTGTGATCTACACAGTCAAATGCCTTGGATAGATCACAGAACACCGCGGCCGCCCCATCACCTTCGTTAAGCCTTAGATAGACCATATCAAGCAATGAGAACACTGCATCGTTTGTGCTCCTACCACTCTGGAATCCAAACTGCACATCACTGAGAAGTCTATGCCCATTCAAAAATGACAAGACTCGCTGCTTGACCAGTCTTTCCACTATTTTTGATAATGTCGGCAGAAGAGATATAGGCCTAAAGTTCGAGGGCTCCTCAACGTCTCCACCCTTGAAGAGAGGGATCACTGTAGCCCCCTTCAAACAATCAGGAAAAGATCCCACCAAGAAGGAGTAGTTAATAGCCTCACATAATGCCTGTAAACAATTTTCAGGTAGCCTCAAGAATATTTTCAAGGAAATGTTATCCCATCCTGAAGACTTCTTGTTCCTGATATCTGTAAATACTTTTTTTAATTCAAAAACATCAGTAGGAAGAAAAAAGAAAGTTTCATTAACATTAATATCGCTCAAGTAATTTAAAGGATCATTATTGGTCGGTAAATTATTGGATAGCTTGGAAGCTATTGAACAGTAAAAAGAGTTAATTTGCGTAGAGTTAAGAGAAGAGTTACAATGTTTCGGGATACCATGTTTACCTCTTAATTCATTTACTATGTCCCATGATTCTTTTTGTTTATTATTAGTATCTAAAATTCTTTTTGAATAGTAAGTTCTTTTAGCAGTCCTAATTGTTTGTCTATAAATACTACGATAACTATTATAATAAGTAATGAACTGTATATTATCTATGGCGTACTTTCTAATGGTATGTAAGGAGCGCATATTTTTTGCTGATATCTTGAGTCCCTTTGTAAACCATGGTTTACCCTGCTTTTTTTTAATATTTCTAATAGGAAAGGCTTTATTAAATGTGTCCAACAAAACACGATGAAACTGATTTAAGGGGTCCGAGAAACCAAAGATACCATTCCATTCTACCTGAGCGCACAATTGCGAAAACCTATCATAGTTTGCTCTAGTATATAGTCTTCCCCGACGCCTCGGGGCCTTAGTCTTATGGTTTCGTACAAAAATATTGCCAAGAACAGCCTCATGGTCAGAGAGTCCAGGATTTACAACTATACATTCAACATCCTGACAGTCAATATTAGAACACAAGTAATCAATCATTGTTGCAGAATTACCTGTAATTCTTGTGGGTTCCCTCACATGCGTATTTAAATTATAAGTTCCTAATAAGTTATCCAGCGTTTGAACTTTTGTATTTAACTTATCTAAAAAATAAATGTTAAGGTCACCCGCCAATATAATGACAGAATTCAAAGAAAATTCAGAAAGCAGCTTATCGAGTTTACAAAGAAATGTGTCCACACCAGTATTTGGTGACCTGTAAATACAAATAAAGAAAATATTAAATTTAGCGCAGTGTACAACTGAAAATTCAAATTCTTTATCTGCCCTTAGAGCATTATGAGCATCAACACTTGTACAAGGGTATTGATCCAAAAACGTATCCCTAATCAATACAATTGTACCCCCATGCACTGAACTAGTCCTAGAGTACTTTGATACAATAATGTAGTTAGATATGTAAAGCGGTTCATCCTCATTCAACCAATGCTCTGTTAAAAGTAGAACATCAGGGTATTGTACACTTTCTAAAAATAGAAGTAACTCATCGATTTTATTCCTAATAGACTGAATATTTAAAACCGCAACCCTAATCTTTAAAGACTGAACTAGTGATCCCTCATTCATCAGGGGTGGCTTCCGGTAGTCTGACTCCCTTCTAAAAAACCGCCCTGACTATCCAAATCCTCTGTCAAATCTATAAATTCAATGTTTGAACCCGCCTCTTGTCTACCTTCAACAAGTTTTACTGTTTTAAGAGTCAAGCTTAAATTAAATGAATAATTATGAACGTAGTTACATATTATTTTTGTAAGAGACTTATTGCTATACTTATATCTACCAGACATGCTACAATTCCAGATTATTTTGACAGAAATATTTCACAAAATTCAGTAGTTTCATCATTTGGGTCATACTTACAACACAATATTAAGTTCGTATATTTTCCTACACCTAGAATATTATATATATCTTTATAACGCAGTATCAGATAAACATTTCACAAAATTCAGTTCACCGGACTTTACAATACCTTGCACGGTATACGTATTACTATCCAATAAACATCCCAAGCGAAAAGAAAATCCGGAAGCCGTCTCATCACCAAGAAACAGTATTTTTTTCTTGTTTTCGTAAATGTTGTTCTGTTTCCCAACTTCTCTGGACATAGTGACATCTTCTCTATTTCCATTGGAACTCCCATTCTCTGCGTTGGATTGATTTGTTTCATTTCTCAACTGATTTATCTCATCTGCAAGTGATCGGGAATTGTGGGCAGTTTCCAAGACGGTAGTGTTAGCTAACGCTATGTCAGTCTGAGTTTGTGCCTCATGAGTTGAAACTGTTGTTGGAGTACTTTTTGACACACTATTCAAAATATTATCATCTGTTTGAGTAACTAAGTAAAAAAACCTCACAATGTTGAGGAAAAAAATATTCTATTTGTACCTATATTACGGACGCTGAGATTTAGTGCTTTGATGATATTCATGGGTAGGTAAGCTACAACAATTTACAGAGGAAGATTTTTGGATAAAAGAACGATAAAATGATATTTATGTCAATTTCACGGCGTACGAGACTTATTTAAAATGTTTGTTTTGCTGTCATGAAAGACATAATGCCGAGCTTGTAGTTTTGTTTGTGTGATGTGAGTGATGCAAAATTAAAAAATTGTAAGTGTTTTTATCAATTTTTGGTTTCCTATTTTAAAAAAATACCTGATCAAAGTAGACGACACAGATTTTAAATCTAATACAATGACTTTATTGAATTAGCGTTTAAAATGACCATTTTTGCAGCATTAAGAGAGTATAAGGTTCTGGTACGATTTAATACATCTCGATTTTTGAACTTTTTTTGAGTTTTATTAGGAAGCTTACCTCAAATTTACTACATTTAAGCCAAAAAAAGCGTGGATGCATTACAATTTTTCACAAAATAATACAAATTAGAATTGATTTGTCAAGTCGCACTACGGCACTTTTAACACATTTTATTTGAAATTCCGTTACATTTTATGCATGTGACTGTTGTTGTAAGTTAATATATGTCTATTTTGAAAGATTTCTTTATTTCTAGTATATATTTATTAAATTAAAATTGTTTTTTTTGAAGTTACGAATATGAATAATTCTCTAACATAATATCTAACAAATGAAGTTTGTTTTGTATCTAAACTCTGCTAACTTAACTGCTTGTCATTTAGTCAGCCGGTAAGCGCTGCTGCCAAATTAAACTATATGTATATATAAACTGTTAAATATGTGTGTAGCTGTATCCGTTATTAGAAAGTTCCGGGTAAAAGCCAATTTATCAATTTTTTAATTAAATTTTTAATATTAGTCGCTTGCAGTTCTTTGTAGTGCAAATATACAATCCTTCGCAGTTATTAAATGGATTAAATTGGACTAAATTGGAATTATTAAGTAATAATCTCTTTCTTCATCTTTGTTCATGGCTTGCCTATCGATTATGCAGATTCGTTTGCATTTGCCAAATTGAAATGAAAATCGCATTTCATTTATGTAACTTGGCTCTCTCTTTTTATTCATAATTTACCATTTTCGCAAACCTAATCCGATCAGTATAACAAGCAAGTACTTCCGTCATGATGCCTATTTTAAAACAAAGGACCATGGACATTATATAGGATCATTCACGGTGATTGGCCACTAGAAAATCTCAACAATTAAATTAGATAATAAATCTCCTTGAGCCTTAGATTCCTAGTTTATAGAAATATTTTCAGGATTAAAAAAGTGGGGCACGAGTCAAGATTTATTTTTTGAAATATTATCTATTTCATATTTTCGAGATATTGACGTTCGAAAATTGAAAATTTGAGATTTTGGGAGGCTATAAAATATGAATGCTTCGATTTCGGGCAAAATAAATTTCTATATTAGTTTTATATAGTATAATCGGACTTTTTAGTTCAACATGACACACTTTTTCCTATTTTTTTTTGAATAGTAGAAAAACTTTACTTCTACTTATGTCAGAAAATTCCATTGCCAGATGTTAAAAGTCTTTACCAATCCAATAAAACAGATCAAAATTAAGGCCTAATAAAAAGTTTTAAAAATCGAAGTAATGTAAATACTATTAAAATAACTTCAAATTGTCATCAAAAATCAAGTGTGACATGAAAATGAACTGGTAAGGTTTTAGTACGAAACGAGCATGGCGGAATAAAATGTCAGACTAGTAAAATATTTTAAAAATCAATCTCAAAAATCCTTTACACAGAATGTCCCTCGTTATGAATATTCACGTTTATTCGAATTAGAGAATTTATTTCGGTAAATAGTCATTTAGTAACACATACTTTTTTATTGGGCGCCATTTTGTTCCACCATTTTGGATTCCTACCAAAATTTTACAAGTTTCTTCCTATGCCACACTTGATTTTTGGGAATAATTTAAAATAAATTGAATAAGTAGTTTTTACAGTGACACATGGCTATTTTATTCCGTCATGTTGAGTTCGTACCAGTTTATCTCTGTAACATATTTAATTTTCTGCAATCGAATAAGAATGTTTTTTTTTACGTTGATTTTTGAAATATTCTATTTGGCCGCCATTTTTTTCGTCATGTTGAATTCGTACCACAAATTGACTAGTTTATCTCTACACCACACTGAATGATGGCCCAAAATTTGAAATTAATGTAGTAAGTAGTTTTTCAGACTGATTTTTTTAAATATTTTATTAGGCCACCATTTTATTTCGCTGTCTTAGATTCATACCGAAATGTTATCAGTTCATTCCTATGTAACATTGGATTTTCGCTCAAAATTTGAGATAAATTGGATAATTAGTTTTTCAGTAATAATTTTTTAACGTTTCACTACGCCCTATCTTGTTCCACTACATTGGATTTTACCAAAATATTAACAGGTCAAAGTGTTAATCGTGTGTAGTTTTTAAGCTATGCCGCGAACTGACACACGCCCAGACCGATGGAATTGATAAAACATAATATTTTGTAATTAATGTAACATTTTATTTGGCGGCTATTTTGTTCCGCCATCTTAAATTCGTACCACAATTATATCATTCTATACCACACTTAATTCGTGCACAAAATTTGAAATAAACCTAGTAATTAGTTTCTTCAGGCTGTGTATTTTAGTAAGCCACCATTTTGTTTTGCCATATTGGACTCGTAGCAAAATTCATTCCTACGTAATACTCGATTTTTGTACAGAATTTGAGGTAAATTGGTAAACAGTTTTTTTAGTAATATTTTTTTTAACATTACCCCCCAGGCCTCCATCTTGTTGGATTTAGACTAAAATATTACCAGGTCATCCTCATATAATCATTAATTTTTTACCAAAATTTGAAGTCGATCTGGTAAGTAGTTTCTAAGCTTTTCCGCAAATTGACAGACAGAGACAGACCGACGTACTTGATAAAACATTATATTTGGCATTTAGGAATTTTAAAACATGAAGATAAACATTTTATTATTTTTCAGTTCATCTCTACACCACAATTAATTATTGCACAAAATTTGATATCAATCCATTAAGTAGTATTTCCACGCAGAATTTTTAAATATTTGTTTCGCAATCTTGAATTCGTACCAAAATTTTAACAGTTAATTCCTATATAGCATTTGATTTTTGTGCAAAATTTAAAGATATTGGATAAGTAGTTCTATAGTAATAATTTTTTTAAGATTTCATCATTTTATTTCGCCATATTGGATTTTTACCAGGTCATCCTCACATGACTATCGGGTAAGTAGTTTTTCTAGCTTCAGCTTTCAGCTATGCCACGAACAAACAGACAGACATTCAGACTTACGCACACACGGCAAAATGCATAATTGAGGTGGACATAAATGCAATTTTTCACTATGACCAAATACGACTATTTATGTTTTTAAATGTTTATACGTATATTTGACAATATTATTTCAAAAAAATAATAATATCTCTGGCAACACAACGCAGCAATAAATCTCCAAAATAAAGCAATTTTGAGCGATTATCAAACAATTATAGTTTAGTTAAAACTATTAACAGTAAAATGACAGAAGATAATATTGTATTCACTAGGGCGGATAAAGGAAAAACAATTATTGCAATAAAAAAAGAAGATTATATTCAAAAAAATTCAGAATTTCTGAATCCGGATAAATTTCAAAAGATTGATAAAGATCCAACAGAAATGTATCAAAAAACTATAAAAAATATAATTAAAGATAGTAGCTTATTTGATGATAAAACTAAAATAAATTAACGATATTGAATCCACAAGTACCTAAGCTATATTTATTTATTAAACTGCATAAAGGCAATATGCCCGTAGACAGCTCCAGCTCACACGATTTCTAATAAATTAATAGCCATTATTAGTACATCTTGTAATTTTAAACCAAAATTTAGTATTAAAAATAGTTTAGAATTAATTAACAATATAAAAGATGTCACAATCCCAAATAATGCCGTATTAATCTCTTCAGATGTACAAAACTTATTTCCTAGTGTCCCCTCTATTGAAGCTATTAACTTAGTCGCTAATTTATTATTCAAAAATAAAGTTAATCATATTACTAAGAACGATATATTGGATTTGTTAACAGTGTGTGTAGATCAAAATTAATCAGAATTCAATGGATCGATGTATGTAAGTAAAGGAGGTTTAATAATGGTTAAACCTTTGAGTTCTATACTAGCAGAAATATTTCTAGATAATATTGAACAATTAATGTATAATCACCTGTTAAGAAACAAGTTCATTTATTGGTATAGATATGTAGACGACATACTAGCGTGTTTCACGGGAACAGAGAGACAACTAAGGGGTTTTTTAGATTTTATTAATAATTTACGTAAAAATATTAAATTTACCTTAGAAGTGGAACAAAATAAGACACTATTTTTTTTGGATTTAACAATTATGAACAACAACAATAAACACGATTTTCAAATTTATCACAAACCATCTTACACAGATATAACAATACGTAAAACATCAAATCATCCTTTTGCACATAAAATGGCAGCTTTCAACAGCTTTGTACATCGTTTAATTAGTATACCTTTGTTATCAGATAACTATAATAAAGAATTGAATATTATAAAGCAGATTGCCATTAACAACGGCTATAGTCCTAATATAGTGGACAAAATAGTAAATAAAAAACAATATAAAAAAGCAATCAATTTAATCTATCTAAATAATAATTTAAAAGATATAGCCAAATTTAATACAATAACATATACAGCCAAAATTAGCTCTAAAATCAGTAAACATCTCATGAGAGCAGATTATAAAGTTGCCTTCTGTAGAAATAATACATTAGGAAAATATATTAAAAATAATAAATCCAAGTCTGATAAATCTAAATCAGGGGTATACGAATTAGAATGTGGTTCCTGTGATAAAGTTTACATTGGCCAAACGGGTAGATCTTTTAATAAACGTATAAAAGAACACAAATCCTCATGTAATAAAGAAAAAACAGACTCCAATTACGCTAAACATTTGATAGAAGCAAATCATACATTTAAAAACGAATATAAAATTTTGCATACGGCTAATAAAAGCTACAAATTGAACCATTTGGAAAGTCTAGAAATTAACAAGAGGAAAACCCGAAATATTTTATTGAATGACCAGTTGGACTTAAATGGTTCCCCTCTGTTAAATCTTTATACCTAAAGAATAGACGAGGTGGGTAAATACCGATATTGTTTTATTGATACCATTAGGATTTTTATATATTTTTTTTATATTTGGTACAGATTTTAGTGTTAGTTTTAAGTTAGCTTTTGACAAAGACACAGTGTGTCGAAACGGCTGTTAAGCAGAAATAAATAAGTGGAAATTAATAAACTAAACGTGTTTAATTTGTATACTAGTGTATAATGAATTTCCATCAAGTAACGGCTACATCGATAAGAAATAAAGCAATTTAATTAGGCTCTCATATTATCAGTCGCGTTCAATTATTCGCGTGATAAGCGTACTCTAGTAAAACAAGTTAGAACTGGTTGAATCCATGGATTCCGAACCTGTAGCTATGTGGATATGTATTTACTTGATTACCATATATTTTTTGCATTTGAATAAAATTAGACATTTTGTGACAACGTATGTTATAAGTTTTTAAACTAAAATTTAACTTTACGTCAGTCCTATAAAAAAGCCCCAACGAGTCCCGTAAGGTTCTATACAGAAAAGATAAGAGTAAATATTTATTTTCAAAATATCAAAAAAATAGAGTACAGAAAAGTGCATTTTCATTGAAATACCTCTTTGTTTACAGAAAATCACACAAATCAACCAGGTATTTCTAAGACGGAGCGGGCCACTAATGTAGAAGTATTTTGGGCACACATTTTTTAAATTAAATTCTCCCAAATACTCTAATCATTTTGTAAGCTAAACATCGGAAAAACATATTAACCAAGATTGTGCCAAAAATGTAAAAGACGTGGTTAAAAAATTTCTTAAGTAAATGTATTGCTAAATGGCGAGCTAGTCTGAAATATCGAGTATTTTTTTGCGAAAAAACGACAACTGGCTTAAAACTGAAGTAAATTTTCTGAAAATAATCGGCAATAACATCAAGAAAATGCCTTTAAAAGAAATTATTTTCTGATTCTTCCGAAAAAACCAAATCCGGATGCGTTATGTCTTTGATAACAGAAAATAGCAAACAAAAATTATGTTTTGCCACAGAAAAGTATCTAGTTAGAAGTGGAAAAAAAAGTGCAGCAGAGGTTTTAAAATTAGCTGTTAGCGCAACTCCCCAACAACTCAAAAACATGAAGATTGCCCATGAGTTTCCATCAGCAACATCGAAATTTTGCTCTTTTACTGCAAAGGAAGCGTTAGGTTTAATCATTGACTGTGATTTGGAAAAGAACAATGTATTAACATTAATAGAAGTTCTAATAAAAAGGGTGCCAATATTTATCCACTATATGATGTTATATATGTGGTGAATAAACAATGTTACCCACCAAACATTTTGATTACTGAAAGCTGGAGCTAGAATGCCTCGAAAAGATTTATTACAACTTACTGTAGAACGTTTAAGGCAAATTCAGTTAGAAGTATTAGAGAGAGTTCCAGCTGATCTTTTCATAATCAATGTTATTTATAAATGGGGGTGAGATGGTACAGAGGGTTATAGTATTTACAAAAAAAATATTTCAATTAGTTCGCCTTAATCATATAATACTGTGGACAATTGTACCATTAGAAATGTTTACAGAATCCAATAATGTTAAACAAATTTATAGGAAGAATTTAAAGCCATCATCAACAAAGTAAGGTAGTTTTTTTAACCAGGTCAAAGTCATTTTAATATTAAGAACGTTTTCAGAAAACTAAGAATAAAAACCAGTATCAGATAACTCGGCGCTTTATTTTATTCTTGGAGCTTTATCTGCTTGGGTGAGTTTTTTCGTCTAACCTTTATTTAGGTAATTTTATTTAATCCATATACTTATTTTTTGCATTATTTTACCATAAAGTGACACCAATTGGGAGTTTTTACTAAAAAAGTATTTTTGTCCACCTAATGTATGCACTTTGCCGTGTGTGCGACGAAATTAAGAAAACATGTCTTTCCGCATCTGAAGACCCTGAAACGTAAAAAACTGAACAAATCTCAGAAGCTGATTTTTTCAGGATTACAACACTTCCCTTTTACAAGGGGAAGTAAAAAACTACTTATCTAATTGAATACAAATATTGCACGAAAATCAAGTGTGACATAGTGACGAATGGCAGGATTTTGACACGAATCTAATATGATCTAATAAAATGTCAAAAAAAAACTACTATAAAAAAGCTACTTGTTCAAGAGATCCCCCCCTCCCCTTCCTTCGCCGCTATAGACTTAATTTATTTAACAAGACATTTTTTGTAGGATTTGTATTAACCATAAATCAGGGGTTATACGTCAAGTACGCTCCAGTTATTTTTTTGGTTAATTATATTTCATACACAAAATTTTAAGGTAATAGGTTAAAGCATTTAAAAGTTATCGCCGAAAATCTCGCAGACAAATATTCAAAATATCGCTATTCCGACATTTTGAGTAAAAAAATTATCGTATCTCCGAATTATCAATTTTTAGTTCCCTCGTAAAAGGGATATATTGTAATTGTGAAAAATATCACTCTTCGAGATTTTTTCAGACCTTTACTTTTCAGGGTAAAACATGTTTTCTCAATTCCATCGGTCTGTCTGTTTGAGGCTAAAAAACTACTTACCCAATTGATTTTAAATTTTGATCAAAAATTAAGGGTCATATAGGGATGACCTGATAACAATTTGGTAAAAATCCAATTTGGCAAAACAATATGGCGACCTAGTGAAATGTCAAAAAATTGATTACTAAAAAACTACTTATCCAATTTATCTCAAATCAATCTGCACAAGAATCAAGCATTATGTAGGAATCAACTGGTAAAATTTTGGTACGAATCTTGAAAAACTACTTAATGGACCGATTAAAAATAGTGTGCTATAACTAACTGTGGTATAGAGATGAACTAGTGAAACTGTGGTACGAATTCAAGATGGTGAAACAAAATAGCGGTCAAATAAAACATTTTGTAATCGTGAAAAAAATTAATCTCTCAGGTTTTTACATATTTTCAGGTTTTAGCGTGCCTAGATGCCAACAAATATTTTTATCAATTCTGTCGGTCCGTCTGTCTGTCTTTCAGTTCGCGGCGTAGCTTAAAAACTACTCATCAGGGTGACTCAAATTTTAGTCAAAATTAAGAGTCATGTGGGGACGACCTAGTAATATTTTGTTAAAAATCCAATATTCCGGAACAAGATGGCGGCCTAGTGAAACGTTAAAAAAATTATTACTAAAAAAAACTAATTATCCGAGTTCCTCAAATTTTGTACAAAAATCAAGTATTGCATAGGAATGAACTGGTAACATTTTGGTATGAATATAAGATAACAAAACAAAATGGCAGCCTAATAAGTGATATAGAGATAAACTGGTACGAATTCAAGATGGCGGAACAAAATGGAGGCCAAATATGTTTTTAAATCGACGTAAAAATATCTTATTCAATTGACTTTAAATTTCACAGAAAAATTAAATATGATATAGGGATAAACTGGTACGAATTCAACATGACGTAACATAATGGCGCACGGTGGGTCGAATCTATAATACGTGTGTGACATTCGCTTCCAAACCAACTTAAGAAATAAAATAAGATAAATATAGATTTTTGTGAAGAAATATCTGCTGATTTTGGAAATGCTTTCGATTTTTTTAAAGTTGGTCTAGATTTTTGTTTAGAGAGGTTTAAAATTGAGATTTGAAAAAATGAGCAAAATTTGAAGAAAAACATTAAAAAGTTTGACATTTTTTTTGTAAATCAAATTAATAAAGAGTATCAAGACAGTTTATATTGTTAATATCTGTCAACTTTAGACTTTTTTTTCTAACAAATAGAAATATTTAGATCTCCTCAGATTACAGATATTTTAGTTTATTAAAGATAAAGTATTATTTTTTGTATAGTTTTAGCTATATTGGAGCAGAAAAATAAAAGCTTAAAATTACTTGAGTATCCGTATAATATTTTCAAGTAGGTAAATGTCTCTAAATTACAAAATCAGAAACATTTCTGTGCATCACGATTATTATAACATAGCAGCATTAGGATCATACGTAAAATCTATTTTTTAGCGGTTTTAGTGCAGGGAAATGTACATACCAAATAATTTTTTGATAAAAAGATCCATTTGTTATTTTGACAGCTATGAAATATTCCTGAATTATCATTACTTTAGAGCAGTTTTGATCTGAGCGCCCTTTGTCACCTTTGGAAGGCCCAAAATCAACTCTTGTGAGCTGTTTTGGATTGATTCGCAACCATTCTGATATTTAAGATATGATAACTATTATCACTGTAAAAATGACGGTGACTACGGCTGAAATAAAATAAAAAAACATAAAACGGGAGTTGAAGACAGGCCTATGTCGAGTTGGTACACTTTGTTCAAAGCTGGTACAATGTTATATCATAATGATGACACCAGCAAATCTCATGAGAATACCCTTGATGAAGTAACAGTGCAGAAGGTACGAACGAACGTGATTAAAAAGCTCCAGTTTAGCCTCGAGTTGTATATTAGCTCGTAAAAGTTAAAAAAAAATTATCAAGAAAAATCGCCATATAAAAATAAATTCCAAACGCATTTTATCAAGATGGCTGTGCATGTCAGATAACCAAAAAACAATCGTTCGTGCAGTTGAGTGTTTGGTAGTTTTGTGAACAGTTCTTTTAATATTTTGTAAGCAGATTTGGACAAATTTGCTAGATATAGCTAAAACTGAAACAGTTTTTGAAGAACTATATAGCAAAAAAGTTAATTTATGTAGAGCCCTTCAAATGCAAAAGGCATTGTTGGCCAATCTGAAAATGAAAAAAGGCGATAAAAATGTTGAAAAGATAAAAAATTTTATACAACTATGCCTAAAATGGAAAAAAAGCAAACAGAACAAAAAATCGATTTTTAAATGAGCAGAAAATGTGGCTGCCAAGGAGTTTTTAAATGTGGCTCAGGGAAGTATAAATAATAAGGTGATTCAAGGTGAGTCACATTCAAAAGAGTTCAACTCTCAAAGTTTACTGATAATTTTTTGGAGAAGTTTCCGTTACATGTGAGAGAATTAAGAAGTTTTTGTGAAAATTTAAAGAATACTAGGGAAAAAGAAAATCTGTTGAAAGAGCAGGCATTATCGGTTTTTATTGGTGCCGACTGCATAAGTACCTACTGGATAATTGAGCGAGGAAGCTTAAGAAGCAAACCATAAATTATTTAGATCTTATCGCTTGAACCACGTGAGAAAAACATCGAAAATATCAAATAATAAAGATGTTTTTAATCATTTGCATCTTGCTTCGGATCCAAATAGTTACTAAATATCGATCTAAAATATCTTTTACTGCTGGTGATTTACCACCTTAGACTTATTAGATTTATCAGATATTGATTAATTTAGTTTTAATGTTTTAGGCCAAGCAATTAATTTATTATTACAGTTGTTATTATAGAATAATATGAAACTAAATAAATGCGCAGTTCTACCTTTGCTATTAACCAGGTTTATCATTAAACCTATCAAATATTTAGTACTTTTTGAATCACCTGTATGTATAGATATTTTTCGGGTATATATTTATTATCACCTAGTTTAAAGCTAAAAACGTTTTAACGAACAAACTACCAATTTCCCACTTTATATTTGAATTTTAAATGACTCCATTTACTATCTATGGATGGACATCTTGTATATTTAAAAATTTTATATCTTTGTAACACATTAATCCTTGACTATCACTTTATCATCCTATCAATTGCACAGTTCTCCCTTTGTTACTAACCAAGAATATCCTTAAAGCTATTAAAAATTGGACATTTATTGAATACCCTCTGTATGTATATTTTTCAGATCTTTATTTAT
Source organism: Kuschelorhynchus macadamiae (assembly GCA_030620095.1). NCBI lineage: Eukaryota > Metazoa > Arthropoda > Insecta > Coleoptera > Curculionidae > Kuschelorhynchus > Kuschelorhynchus macadamiae. The sequence goes on along the minus strand of JAUTXW010005503.1, from coordinate 1,376,000 downwards.
TTTCATCCGCTTTTAAGCTAAAAACGTTTTAGGGAACAAACTATCAATTTTCCAAGATATATTTAAATTCTAAATAGTCGCTATATTTAATATCCATTGAATTTCAATAGATGTACATCCTGTATATTTTAAACATTTTATTTCTTTGCTCCACATTATTCCTTGACTATCACTGTCCCACCCTACCAAATTTCTTCAATGCGGGTAAATGGGAATCAAGATATTAGAATATGTCATAAAAAATCCCCATTTCGTTCCATAGTGTGGCGGTGTGTATCGATGTGAAAACTACTTTTAGAAATATGTAATCAACAGCAAAAGTTATGGTATAAGCGGGGATCGAACTCGCACCTCTGCATCTCTAGCCCATTGCTCTAACCATTTGCGCTATCGTACGACTGATAAGCACTTTATTAGAACTTGTACATATTCAAATCCACCTGTATCATAACTATTGTTGATCCTGCCAAATATTCTAACCTTATGGTGCGGCGTTCTTGACTGGACGTCAAATCTGACATCACTATTAAAATTAAAAAAAAAAACTGATAAAATACTTCTATTTAAAATTTGGCTTCTACGAGCACGTAAAAATTATAAATTTACTCTTATGGACGATACCTAATAGCGTTGACTGATCAGTCAACGTTAATAACGTCATAAGGTTAGAATATTTGGCAGGATCAACAATTGTTAAGATACTGGTGGGTTTGAATATGTACAAGTTCTAACGAGTTGCGTATCAGTGGTACAATAGCGCAATTGGTTAATGGCCTAGAGATCCAGAGGTGCGGGTTCGATCCCCGCTCGTACCATAACTTTTGCAGTTGATTACATATTTCTAAAAAAATAAAAAAATATTTCACAGTTTAATAAAACAAACTGATAAAATATTTCTATTCAATTAAAACCTACTTATTGAATTTATTTTAAATTATGCCCAAAAATCATGGGTGGCATACGTTCAAACTGGTAAAATATTGGTAGCAATCCAATATGATGAAACTAAATGGCTCCCAATAAAAATATTTGAAAAGATGGGATATTTGTGTTACTAAATGATTATGTACTGAATTAGATTGGCCCACCCTTCACTATTCCTGAGGGATAAATTTAAAACTGCGCATTAGTTGTAAATCTGCACATTAAAAGAGCTCCCTTGCCGCAAACCCGCTTGCTGAGAAGGGCGGAATAATTATTTTCCTTCCAATCTTAAGAACATTTTACTGCTTACTGTATATCGCTTTAATCCATTTAAGTGGATTTTCATCCTGGTTTTAGTGGTAATTGTTATTGGAATACCCAGATTTAAATCAAATCATTTTAAACCCCATTTCATTTATCTGGGGCATGTTTTATCCCCCTATAAAATATAACCCAAACTAATCGATTATTAATTACTGCCTAAGGTCCCTGTAAAATAAATTAATCAACAATCTGTGCTTTTAAGTTTTTTAGAGGACGGGTGGCGGCTGTTAGAAGCATCTGCACGGACATATCATTTATTTTAATGCGAGGGGGTGAATATTCAAATAGATCCCGCGGCTATTTTCTCCACCCCCGCCCATTAAAATCACTCATTGTTGGGATAGTAACGTTTTCGTTGTTTCAGCAAGCCTTTAAAAAAAGCATGTAAAAAGCTGGAAAAATAATTGTTAATTCTCAAAGGACGTTTAAGGTATCATTGAGTTGAAACGACTTGACACATCTGTTTTTTCACATTTGGCAACACGGTGTCTGGATCTTTAAATAGTAATAGATTTGACGGGGCGACATATTTACCAAAACACCAGGGACCGGCTGTTAAAAAAGCCGAAATTTATCGACGGACGCTTTCACAACAGAACTTGAAAATCGCTGAAATATTTTTCTCAGGCCAGACATAAAATTGGGAAACGACAAATGAGCCAGAGCGTCCGACATCTTTTTTAAGCCTTTGTTTGTGCAAAATAAAATAATGCACCTTTTAACTTTAATATATTTTTTTACACAAAACATCTGGTTTTACAAACGATTTATGAAAGTGCTTAAAATATATTTCCTTTCAGATGTCTTTTCACACATCACGAATATCACGAAATTCCATAAGTGAATTAAGGATATTTTATTACTACAAACTAATGCACTTAAAGTTACAGGTTCTGTTTAAGATAATGCTAAACTACTTTACCTAATGCATAGGTTCGATACGCGTAATCAGTTGGCCTTCTTTTTGAGTGTTTGGCTAATGAAATGATCAAAATAAATAATAATTTAAATCCAGTTTATTTTTCTTGTGTTGTTTCCAATATTGGAAGCTAAATTGGCCTTTGCATTAACGTCCATAAATCATTTACGTGAACACACATCAGTTAGTCTTAGGATAATTATGCATTTGAGAATCAAGTAATATGCAGGCAAATATGCTTTGAAAAACATGAGAATATGCATTTATATATTGTGCTTTTATTTTAGAGCAATAAATAAATAAAACAGAAAGAAAACCTGTAGCAATAAAATATTTTATTATAAAATCGGTAAATTTCCTTTACCCGGAACTTCTTTCGTCATGATTTTGTTTCATTTTTTGGGACTAGTGAAGTGTGGCTAGTTTTTACACTGAAACATACCGCCATTTTCTTACTTCATGTTGACGTTTCAGTTTATCCTATTTTCACATTTAATTTTTCTGCAAAATTTAATTAAATTTAGTTGAACAAAATTTGTATACGTTGGTTTTTTAAAACATTTACTTGGAAGCCATTTTGTTTCGCCATCTTAAATCGTACCACAACTTTACAAGTTTATCTCTATATCACACTTAATTCTTGTACAAAAATTGACATTAATTTAATAAGAAAACAGTATTTCCAGGCTAATTTTTTAAATATTTTATTAGGCCCCTATTTTGGTTTGCTATTTTCGTAACAAAATGTTACCTATTTTTTATTTGGCAGTTTGAATCACCATAGACACAAACAGCTTTACAAGGTTATCTCTATATCACACTTAATTCTTGTACAAAAATTGACATTAATTTAATAAGAAAACAGTATTTTCAGGCTAATTTTTTAAATATTTTATTAGGCCCCTATTTTGGTTTGCTATTTTCGTAACAAAATGTTACCTATTTTTTATTTGGCAGTTTGAATCACCATAGACACAAAGTAAAAATACGCGTGTCATTCATTGTCGATCAAAACCAATTAAGCTGTCTCTGATTTTTGTCGTAGTAAAACCTGAGTAAAAGGCTTTTTAATGGATTCTTCAGACGAAGATTTGCCAGGGCCAGTATTGGAAGCAGCTAGAACTGCAAACTTCAATCTGCTCCCGTCAAAATCACGTCATGGGTATGAGAAAGAATATATTCTGTTTAAAACCTGGTGTCAAACCAAAGGCATCAAAACTTTGAAAGAACCGGTTTTTCTTTCCAAAACATGTAAGCCAAACACGCTTTGGTCCAGATACTCAATGTTAAAAAGTATGATCAAGCTTAATGAAAACATGGATTTAAGCAAGTTTTTCAAAGTCACGGCCTAAAAAAAAAAACAAAATGTTGGATTTAGACCAAAGATTTTCAAAAGAGTAAATTTCTAAATTTATAAATAAAGCGCCTGACGAAATTTGTCTCCATATTAAAGTAGCTACTATATTTGGTTTGGCGGGCGCATGTCGCCGACAAGAACTAACAAAAATGTCATTGGATCATATTTGAAGACAAAGAAAATATTTTATTAATAAATATTCCAGGCACAATTAATTACCGTTCTAGAAGCTTTGTACTATCTGATGAAGCTGAAAGCGGAGAATATTTAAAATTGGTCAGAAAATATGCGATTTTAAGAAAGCTAGAAAACCCACATTGGCGTTTTTTTGTAAACTACAAGAAAGGAGCTTGCACAGTACAATGCATCAGAATTAACAACGTTTCCGACGTTCAGCCGCCACAATGCTTGCAGATTCCGGAGAAGGAATAACAAATATCAAACGCCTCGGAGGTTGGAAATCTTCAACCGTGGCAGAAGGATATTTAGAAAGCTCAAGAAGTCTTCAAAAGAATCTATCCAATAAAACAAACTCTAGCCTCTGCAATTAATTTACAAAATGCTATAAACTGCACGTTCACTATTCATGTTGTTAATAATAATTAATTTGTGCTTATGTATTTATACAAATAAATGATTCTTTTTAACTTTTGGGTTTTTCCGCTCGCTTTTAGAAAAAATAGTGTACCTTACACGTGCGTAAAGTGACTTTTCCGCACGCGATTGATGGTCGAACGACGCGTGCGAAAAAGTAGCACTTTCCGCACTTGTTAGGTGAACTACCATTTCGGCATCTAGGAACCCTGAAACGTGAAGATCTGAAAAAATCTCGGACGGTCACTTTTTCACGATACCAATACTTCCCTCTTACGAGGGAAGTAAAAATATTTAAAAACAAAAGACGATATGACAGTTTGAAGAAAATACATCACTTCGGTTATTCCCCGATATTTCAAGAATCCAAATAACTATTCCGCTTGTGGCATTAAGTTAGTAAAAAATTTGCCTAAAACTCTCCTCATCCAACCGTTTTTATATATCTTTTAGTTTCCGAGATCCCGATACATCATCATTTCTGGACACCCTGTATAGTACAAAAATCTTTCTTAAAAAAATCACAAATGATTCGTCTAAACGGAAACAGAAACAAATGATTAACACCTTGCAAAAGTATATATCCTATGAATAATACGTTTTGAGGATAACACTCATCGTCCTGTTTAAATTGCGGTTTACACTTATAACTTCAGCACGTGTCGCAACCACATTGTATAGAGGGGTATTTGATTACAATCTGCTTATATGGCAATAACATGGCGGGTTGAAATTAGTTCTGGCCCATATGACACACAAATGCGTATGCCAATTCTTACATATTTTCTTTTCAGTATTTTTTAATTAATAAAAATAATTACAACCAAGTGGCAACTGCATCGCTTCATGTGTGTGCCAAATAAATCATGTGATGTAATATAATAAAATGTTATGCCAAGATTTTTTTCATCAAACATGTACGAGGATATTATATTGCTTGCTAATAATAATTTATAAACAATTTTGTGGATCTGATATACCTGCTACAAAAAAATTCACTATACATGTCTCCAGTTTTGAAATGAGTGCAGGGTGATTTTTCTAGTTAACTTTGATTTTAGGTAGATAAGCTAATTTCCATTTTCTAAATTTAGGTGTGTGAAAACGACAAGTATCTACTATTATAATTTATAATCCTGCTGTACGTAAATAAACTGTATTTAAATTTTATAATACAGACTGACCAATTTGGAGGAAGTATTGTTATCGTAAAAAAATCACCCCGCGAGATTTGTAATCGTAAGAGAAACTTAAACTGTAAATGCCATCCCAAGAAGACACTAAGTGTCGAAACAATTGTCATGGTTTACTGTAATATCGTGGAAATTAAAGTTATAGACTTTTTATTCAGAACATCCATAGGTTTTACAAAAAAAAATCCCACCTGAAAAAAAATCCGGATATTTATATTTAATAATAATCCTGATAGACCGCCCATACTTTGATTTGATATTCAAAGTTTGCAACACTTTTATCCTCGAATGCCAAACCGGTTAGCTTGTCAGAATTAATTGAAATAAGTTCCCGAAAACGTAAAAGCATTATATAAGAACTAAACTTCATCGCGCGATTTATAGAGCTTTAGTCTGACATGCAATTTGTAAAAACCGATTAAGGAATATAGCTAGACAGTTTATATTTCCTTTAAGGTACAACCTTCCCTAAGTTTCGGCACGATTTCTTATTTGCAAGGTATGTTTTGTGCAGCTTGCTTTTTTTGACAAAATGGATAAAAGCCTTTATTGAGAATAATTTTGTTTTCATTTTGAGAAACTTTTGTCATTGCCCAGTCATCTGCAATGAAAAGAATTAACGACAATTTTCTGTCCAGAACTTTTAACGTTTTTTTCTTTGTCCAAAAACAAATTAAAACAAATTAATTAAAAAAGCAATGCCCAACTTTATTTAATCATTTGTTCCCTTATGTAACGTTATCATCAAAACAAATTAATACTCGCAAATAAGAACATCGTAACCTACTAATAGTGAGGTTAGATTTAGCAAATAAAATTTTCTAAGTCCTAAAATATTAAATATGTATCCTTTCGTATATTTTTCTTTTAGCTAAAAAGTGTCCTAGAGTTTTAAAAACTTAACCCCAAAAAACATACCATGAAAAGGTATTATGGAACTTATACAATGTATTAATTTCCTCTTTTCTACGTAAGTTATTTTTATCTAAAAATAGAAATAACAACAAACACACGTTTTGTAAAATATCAAACTTTAAGCAATTATTTTTTTGCCATAAAACATAGAAAAGTAAAAAAATTAGCCTTGATATTTTTTTGTTAAACAACTACGAAATTATTTCACTATCCTCTTCTACTTACATTCCCTGATGTTTTTATTTTTTTTTACATAACGGTTTTAGTGGTCATAATTTTTCTTTGAATTTTAGTTTGTGTGTATGATCTTCCTTACTCTTTTTCCAAAAGCAAGCATTTGTTCCCTAAATATAGTACTTATTTATTTTCATCTTATATATATATATATATATATATATATATATATATATATATATATATATATATATATATATATATATATATATATATATATATATATATATATATATTATATATATATATATATATATATATATATATATATATATATAAGACTTTTTAGATGAAAATAAATAAGTATTATATTTAGGGAACAAATGCTTGCTTTTGGAAAAAGAGTAAGGAAGATCATACAAACAAACTAAAATTCAAAGAAAAATTATGTCCACTTAAACTGTTATGTAAAAAAAATAAAAACATCAGGGAATGTGAGTAGAAGAGATACTGAAATAATTTCGTAGTTGTTTAACAAAAAACTGTCAAGGCTAATTTTTTTACTTTTCTTTGTTTTATGGCAAAAAATAATTGCTTAAAGTTTGATATTTTACAAAACGTGTGTTTGTTGTTATTTCTATTTTTAGATAAAAATAAAGAAAAGACGAAATTAATACATTGTATAAGTTCCATAATATATATATATATATATATATATATATATATATATATATATATATATATATATATATATATATATATATATATATATATATATATATATATATATATATATATATATATATATATATATATATATATATATATATATATATATATATAACACAACACCTTCCACCTAACGTTTGTTTACTTTTCACCAGTCATATTTTTAATTTTAAATTCCATTAACTGCTTTTGCTTTGCTTCTAAAAGATACAAACTATTCTAAACCTATTCAAACATTTTCAGCACATAATTATAATTATCGACAAGTTAGGTGTTTATTGTTGTAAGGAAAATAAAATTTCACACACCTTGCACAAGCGTTACTACATTTTTTTTGTCTTTGGCTCGTAATATATTTTTTAGTTAATGCTAAGTAAGGGTTTAAACAAATAATTGAAGATTCCACAAAAAATTTCGCTGCTTGTAAAAAAAGCAAATTGACAAATTTCTTTAATAATGATTTTTTAAACATTTTGTGAGACAGCCATTTTGTTCCGCCATATTGGATTTTTTCCAAAAAGGTAGCATTTTATCCCCATATGACCAATGATTTTTGACCAAAATTTGAAGTCAATCCTGTAAGTAATTTTTGAGCTATGTCGTCTACAGACAAAACGACAGAACTACAGACATACGGAAATAGAAGAATATGTTTTGCGAAATCTAGATTAGACCCTAAACCGCAAAGATCTTCCTTCTTACAAGAGAAGTAATTTTTAATTTTTAGTAAGTAGTAGCATTGTATCTTACTTCAGTTTCGCTAGTTGTTTTATGTTCTAACTTGTTCTGGCTTTCGTGCATCTCTACATACGATAAAAAATTATAATAAAAAAGCTATTTTTGCACGTAAAAAACATACGATAAAACAACTTTTCTCAAAAAGCGTTTTTAAAAATACAAGTTTTTCTTTTATCTAAAGTAGCCAATATCTTCACATGGAAGTATGAAAACTCTTAACTAATTTAAAACTCATAAAAAACGCTTAAAGTTTTTATTTTCAATTATATTTTTAGCTTTTTAATAATTATATCAACAGGAAAAGTATGTAGCTATATTTATGTGATATGTTATTTGTGCGTTTCCAGTTTAAGAAATATATGTTAATATAATGACTCTCGTACTAAAACGCATAATACCTTTAAAAATCTAATGCCTTTCAGAATATTTAATCTTGCGTAGAATATCGGGGAGATTTGGCGCGAAAATTTCTAAGCTACCGGGTTTCTTAAAATTTAGGGTGATACCGATTCCCAAACCCAAACCTGTTGCAATCAGTACGCATGCGTATAGAGAACGTACTTCAGCACGTGCCATATGCGAAGAGAAGCGCGCGTGCCAAAAAGATGCAGCTGTCGATATCTGACCTTTTCTCTTCTTTTGTGTAAATGCGGACTCTCAATGCCGCTTTGTTCAATTTCTAAATAAAGCATCTTTCTAAAGATCCAGGTTTACCTGGTATCAACAAGTAGGTATACGCCAGTAATACTTTTTATCCCATCGCATCATGGCATAAGGTATTATTTTAAATGCGAGACAAACAACTGTCATTTGTTGTGCAGAGAACATCTTGAACAACGAAAGGTATCGTGAAGAAATTGTCCTTGCAAATGGCTTTGTCTTTTTAAAAGTTTGCTTCGATTGTTGAACATTTGAAAGGACCAGTCATACTTTTGAAAGTTGTAAATCTGCAGAGGCAAGCGAGGAAAAATTCAAAAAGATTTTCTTTTTGAATCTGAAACAGAATTTAGGATAATTACATGTCAAAAATTAATAATAGTTAAATTTATAGGTACCTAAATACTAACTAGTAGAGGTTACTGGAGTAATGTATTTGGCAATAAAAATTTATTGAATTTCTTATATTTTTATATTCCTCGTAAGAAAGTATTGTAATCTTGAAAATCACCCACCGAGATTTTTCCAGATCTTCACGTTTCAATGTCCCCACGTGCCGAAAAACATATGTTCTCAATTCTATCGGTCTGCCAGTTTACTTACTTACCCAAATTACTTGAAATTATGTTCAAAAATTAAGGGTCATATGGGGATGACATGGTTAAATTTTGGTAAAAATTCAATATACTTTAACAAAATGATGGCCTAATAATAGGCCGCTAAATTTTGGCGAGGGGAGTCATTATGGCAAAATAAAATGGCGGCCTGATTAAATCCTTAAAAAGTCGGCAAAAGTCCGTTTCCTAAAATAAAGGCCTTCCTTTTTTAGAAGAAAATAACAAACGTCATAATTGATATAATAGGTTAAGTAAATAAAAAAATTGTTAAAATAAAAAATAAATTAACAAAAAATAAAAACAAAATTAAAAAATGTATGGAGTATCGAAGTAAATAAGTATGATAAGTGATTGAATGTTTCTATGTACAGTTGCGATCACTAAAATTCGGGCAACTGCTTTTCCCTAATATGATTTTATCTACAAGTCATCCTTTAATACCTGGTTATCATCGCTGAATGCCAAAGCAAAGACTTATTTACTAATTTATCAAAAGCTGAAAGAGTCAAAATAATTGTTCTGCTGGAACTAAAAGAAAGGTAGTTGAACGATTAAGGGCTCTAAAAAGTACCGTTCACACTATAAAGGTTAGATGGCAAAGAAGACATACAATGGGCAGATCGCAGGGACTGGACAATTAAAAAATAATGATTTTATTTATCAACATGATAACTTCTCGATACATAGTGCGTGGTGCACCTTATAAGAGTCCTGCCTTGGAATTCGAGGAGTCCAGGTTTCGGATTGATCGAAAATGTACGGGGCTCTCTCGTTAAAATTAAATAGTGCCAATGATTTTTGTCGACGCAACGAAGATTTTTCTTCAAAAATTCATGAAGCCTGGAGTGACCTACCTCTAGAGTTTGCTAGGAATTTAGTTCATTTAATGCCCAACAGACTGGTTTCCGTGACCTAACATAATGGTGCAGCAATTTATCATAAACTGTATTATAAAAATAATACTATTTTAGTAATATTTTTATACAGTTCGTGATAAAAGTATTTTGCTATCTCCATATTGGTTTTAATGTCTTCACAGTGTCAAACTCACACCTTATTGGAATGTATTTGGATATAATATTAATCAATAGATTAAATAACAATAAATGACTTCTTTAAAGTAAAATATGATTTACCTAACTATATATATAACATTAGGACAAATCAGGTGATACATTCCTGAATTACCAAAAGATAGAAAAAATGGCACTAAACGTCATATAGGTGCCAGGATATTAGTGATCGCAACTGTACGTATGTGTGTATGTATGTTTGATTCAAACTTAATATTTGTTAGATATGTAAATAAAACTTATATATTGTCATAAATTCTTATTTGCGCCTGCGCAATATAACTATTCAAGGGACCTGTGACTTTTGGCTTGACAAACAACATAAAAAGCTAGCAAAAACGGTAGAAAGTATATACAAAATGAATATGTAAAGTTCCGGGTAATAGCCAATTTACAATTGTCATAAATTCTTATTTGCGCCTGCGCAATATAACTATTCAAGGGACCTGTGACTTTTGGCTTGACAAACAACATAAAAAGCTAGCAAAAACGGTAGAAAGTATATACAAAATGAATATGTAAAGTTCCGGGTACTAGCCAATTTACAATTATTTTTATACGGATAGTTTATTTTATTATTTATACAAGGTAATAGCAGATTGTTAAAATGATATTTCTATTAGCTTAATTGTAACTACAAAAAAATGTTTTTTTTTTAATATTTGGACTATTTTCAGAAAAGGCTTGATATTAATCAGCGTGTTGTTGAATAATTTAAAAATATTATTATCTAAAAAATTAGCCGAGAAATGCCAAATAATGACTAGGCCTCACCAAGATATATATGGGTAGATTTTTGGCAGGCACAAAACAACATTTTAAGGTTTTAAAAGAAGTTGAACATCAGTAATATGGTATACATTTTCGGGTACGACATCAGCTAACTTTTACCCTTTGATTTGTTAAATAAAAGCAATTATTGAAAAATATTTTGGTCCTTCGATGAAAACACCAAATATTGAAAAAGACATCGAAATTTAGTTTTTTTTGTAAGAAGAATGGTTACTTCATTTCCTGACACCAATGCTATGTGTGAAAAACTGGAGGAAAATGTGCAAAAGTTAGTAGTTCATGAGTTCTATTGTTAATGTCTCTATTGCCAGAGGGCCAAGGTGGTTGAAGTAGGCGCCGTTACGTTGCTTGTAGTTTGACTTCTGAGTTTTACCAACCTTAAATTACATAATAAACATCATAATAAAAATAAAACTCGAACATATGGTTTTTTAACATTAACGTAACATGGAAGACCGATTAATACTTCAAATAGACAGTCAAGCAGGCACATCATTAAATTAGAATTAGATTACTAAATAAATTTAATATGGAATTTTAAAGACATAAAAATAGAAAAGGAATATAGAAAAGGCACAAAAGGACAAGAATTGAGGAAGAAGATGAAGAGAAGAGAGGGGGGAAAGAAAACGGTAGGGTATATTTGTGAAATTTGGAAGTCAAAGAACGTTGGTAGTTTTTAAAACATAAGAATAACAGGTAACCGCCAAGAAAATTTATTGATTCTTGAATAACTTGATAACATAATATGCTTAATAGAAAGACTGGACAGATGTGTATTCAAAAAATGCATCGAGTTTATGGTAGTACACAAACTATAAGAAATTAAACAGCTCCTTGCAATGTTGTGGAATTGTAACAATGTGATGGTTTCTTAAATTTCGATCGTGGACGTCATTACGAAATTAGGTTTCAGCTATTATATATATATATATATATATATATATATATATATATATATATATATATATATATATATATATATATATATATATATATATATATATATATATATATATATATATATATATATATATATATATATATATATATATATATATATATATATATATATATATATATATATATATATTATACTGAATACAATACAAACTCGGGGTGCATTTACGAGATATTTAATTTTGCAATGGATTCATTATTCGGAGTATAATCTATATGGTAATATGTTAAATTGTTTGGTTGGTAATACCTTTGTGGATACAGGATCTTCCTGTATAAATTGAAAAACTAAAAAGAACAAATGTGTTTTACAAGAAGAATCACTCTTTCTACTACTAAAAAAATTTTCTAGATCCGATTATATCTGGTCAAATTACTCCAATTAAAAAATAGCCGGTCGAGCCGTTTAGTGTGTTGGGTACTTTAATTAGATTTATTTAATTCTATAAATGAGAAATCGAATCCATGGAAACAGTATATTTGTAGATAGAGATTTGAATTATACTATCCTATTTGATCAAATAATTATTAATTTTAGATTTACATCCCTATATTTTAGATAATCTAGATTTGTATATATTTTTAGTAAAATCCAATTTTAGTATACGTGAAAGGAAAAAGTATAAAACTAATTTTGACAGTATTTAAATTAATTTATTTGATTAAATTTGTATATATACTATTTAAATTAAATAATTTGTACCTATCTGAATTTAATGTTTACATTCGAATCTATGAATCTAGTCGATCAATTTATGTTCAAGCGTATTATCATGCGAGTTTTTATGGAGTACATTTAGTAAAATGTAAAAGAGTATTAAATAACGGGACATCTTAAAGGTTTTTCTTAAGAAGGTCAATCGTGGGGGAAAACCAAACAGATTTTGGCCATATGCTGGGTATTTTGTATTCCGAAAAAGTTCAATAAAACATGTGACGCCGAAAAGGTGGTAGATAGTTTAAAATATGGCACAGGTAAAATACGATAATAAAGGGACAGTAATCAAGTGATTTTTACCTATTTGAGGGAGCGCGAAGGAAAGGTATCAGGTCTAAAGACCATCTGCGTAACAGATGCAGTTCTGATTTGAATCCCCGACATGCCAGTTGTCAGTCCGTTAGTTCTTTTTGCTTACGCCATGAACAACCCTTTGCTTTATCTGTATTTTACGAAATCATGAGCAAAGGGCAGATGGTTTTTTCCTCGGCCGCCGCGCCAACCTGAACTGAAGCCACCATCGTATTCATACTCTCTTTTTGAGATGCCATGTGTTTTTATCAGCTGCATGCTTTTATTTTACCTCTGGTTTTTTGACTTTTTTTTTCATTTTTATTATCCAAAGATAATTGCTCGTATATAAATATGGGATTTTACCTTTTTTAAGAGATTCCAGATGTATGTGTTAACAGTAGTGTATTGCTATTTAAAATGCGGTGGCACGCCACCTTTTTTTTATCGTGCAATAGGCACAATCACTTTATTAAAGATCAACAGAGCACATTAAACACTTTAATGCTATCCGTTTGGATTAATACAGAAAATATGCGAAGTAAGAAAATAATGTATCGTTTTATGTCAAAATCTAACAGATAGCGAAAAATTTAAATACATGATTATCTTGGAATTATTTAGAAGTTTTTGTTTTACTCTTAAAAGGGAAAAATCACCCTCCGAGATTTTTTCAGATCTTTACGATTTAGGATAAATCATGGTTCTTGGGCTTAGACTGTCAAATTGGAATTACTATCCGACGTTTTGCCTTCATTGCACGATTTTTTTAGTTTTGACATGTTACAAAATTATATATTTTTTACCAAAAAGAAATGGTTTTCAAACAAAAAATCAATTCGGGCTGAAAAATTCTGCCATAATATGTTTAACAGGAAAAATTGTTACTTTTGGGCAACTAAAAAGGGTTATAGTAATGCTATATAATCTAGTAGGTTAGAATGTTAAAGTAAGGTGTTTGTGTAATTAGTGACTTGTCGCAAAATATCAGGCTCTCTGACGCAAAGTTAGCCTGGTTTTCAAAAAAGCCAAACATATTGCCATTGGCGCAGCCAGAAAAAATGCCTGGGAAGAGGGAAGGGGGCAGAGTCTAGTCAAATTTTGCACAAAAATCGATTGTTACAAAGGAATGTATTGATAACATTTTTGTATGAATCTAAGATAGCAAAACTAAATGGTGGCCTAATAAAATATTTCAAAAATTGGATTGGATTGGATTGGATATTTGATTAATTTCAAATTTTGTATAAGCATTAATTATGATATAGAGAAGAACTTGTAACGTTGTGGTCTAGATTATATTGTTCCTTGGTGTAAATACTAGCACAGATATTTAGGCCGTTTTTAGGAGTATTTCGCCACCAAGGTAATTTAAAAAATGGCACAAGAACTGGGCGTTCAGCCCACCTAGAAGCAATCCTGGAAGTATTAGTAAACCAGCCAGATTCAAATTAATACCATTTTAAAGTGTTTTACACACTACTGTTATAATGTAGAACAAATGTTGATAGACATGAGAAGTAATTAAGAAAATATATGTCTGTAATATAAATTTAGCTAGCCTCATCAGTAACTCACAAGCACAAAACTTGGCTAACTAAAAGATTGTTACGAATACTGATCGTGCCTATCAAAAAGAAGAAAAGGTCTTGCGTAGTAGTCTAGTATGAGGATAGTCCGTTTGTTTAATGTCCGTACGACATTTCTACCTGCATTTGTTGCTAGTTATCACCTCCTAAAAATATTATATTAATTAAAATATTTTGGTCAGTTTACTTGCATATACCCTTGATTAAATTTGTTCAATATACGCTACAAAAGGAAAATTCAGATCGTTGATTCCAAGCAAGGCAAACCTATTATGCTATACTTAGGATAGATTTTGCCAAAAGAAAGTAAAAAAATTAAAATATTCTTTGGATTTGTTCAAAAGTTTCGTGCTGCGGTAGTGTAACCAGCGATTCGACATTGTCGATTATAATCAAAAATGGTAAGGAACATGTGATCCTAATATTGCTCTGTGAAGTGTAAATGTGTATATATAATGCAAAGAAGTGAGCTCGAGAAAAAATCCGAACTCGTAATTTTGCTCTGCTTTTCTACCCACACATTAAAAGTTAGCCCCTGTGACCTCAACTTCTTGGATCTGCCTTAGAGTTCCATAGAGCAGTAATGTTCATTAAGTCTATTAAAAAACTCATAAGTAGAAAGACGCAAACATCAATGTTTTTATTTAGAGTCAATAATTTAGAGGGGGGGCACGAGAAAGGCCTAGCATCTAGATTTTGCAATTTTGCCGACAGGCATGTTTGCTGCTTTCGTCTTCTGCATTTGTTACTAGTTATCACCGAAAAATATTATATTAATTAAAATATTTTGGTCAGTTTACTTGCATATACCCTCGATTAAAGTTGTTCAATATACGCTACAAAAGGGAAATTCAGATCGTTGATTCCAAGCAAGGCAAACCTATTATGCTATATTTAGGATAGATTTTGCCGAAAGAAAGTAAAAAAATCAAAATATTCTTTGGATTTGTTCAAAATTTTCGTGCTGCGGTAGTGTAACCAGCGATTCGACATTGTCGATTATAATCAAAAATGGTAAGGAACGTGTGATCCTAATATTGCTGTGTTTTGCTCTGCTTTTCTACCCACACATTAAAAGTTAGCCCCTGTGACCTCAACATCTTGGATCTGCCTTAGAGTTCCATAGAGCAGTAATGTTCATTAAGTCTATTAAAAACCCATAAGTAGGAAAGACGCAAACATCAATGTTTTTATTTGGACATCCCTGCATGGGGCTCAATAATTTAGGGGGGGGGGGGTAGAGAAGGGCCTAGCATCTAGATTTTGCAATTTTGCCGACAGGTTTGTTTGCTGCTTTCGTTCTTTCTACGTAAAGAACATTTTTCAACCCCGCCGCCTTGGCTTACCCGACATTGTAGACAAGGTTTGGATTCTTGCCTTGATTTTCTTGTACATTTTTTAATTTGAAGTAATTGATACTAGGCTTTGACTAGAAAATCAAGTTAAAATGGTAAGAGTAGTAAAGCTAGCTGTATCATTTGGCGTAACTACAATGGTGCGGGTGGTGCGGTTGCGTCAGAGCCCGAGCCTTTGGGGGCCCGGCGCCCTGGTTAAAGTCTACAGAAATACATACATATTAGAACTATCGATAGAACTTAAAACCACTGATTTGTAAAAGCGCACATTTAATTAGGGAATTAAGGAAGGGAAAAGAATTCGAAAATTACATTTACAAAATACGCGACTTTTATCGATAGGCGACAAAAACCGCGTCACCGTGTGTATAGACCTTAACGCGCACCAAACAGGCAAACAGCCTTTTATTTTTACTTGGCCTTCGCCAGCAGGTTCATTACATTCACGGTCGAGCGCTTTAAGTCGGTAAAGATCAGTCAAACAAAATTTTTACGGGGAATAGGGAGCTACGTTGCAAAACAATTGCTTCATGTTATTAACTGTTGCATAGAAAACTCTTATTTTCCTGATAAATGCAAAAATGCAATAGGTATCCCACTTCTCAAAAATAAGGATCTTTAAACCTTTTCTGATTTAAGAATCATAAGCATATTGCCTGCGGCTTCTAAAGTCTTAGAAAAAATATTATATAAACAAATTTTTGATTTTGCCATTTTTAATAACATAGTGCCTGAAGTGCAGTGTGGCTTTAGACCCGGGTTTAGTACTTCCGCTGTTCTTGCAACTATTACCAATAACATTTTTGTAAATACTTATCAGGGTCTTGTCACTGTGCTCGTGTTACTTGACTATTCAAAAGCCTTTGACACTATCAACCATAACTTGCTCTTAGCCAAATTGAAATACTTCTGCTTTGATAACGTCTCAGTAAAATTAATTAAATCATATCTATCATGCAGACCGCAGAAAATCTCTTATAATAATTGAGTCACAAGAACTTTCTATATTGTCTGGTGTACCTCAAGGGTCTGTCCTGGGACCTCTTCTTTTCAGCATTTATACTTCTGACATTTTAACGTCCCTTAATAATTGTAAGATAATAGCATACGCAGATGACACCCAGATTTATTTTTCCTTTAATTTTCCTTCCCTAATAATATAATAAATAATGATTTAAATGTAATTAATACTTTGTCTAAAGAACATAATCTAAACTTAAATTCAAAAAAATCTAATGCGATGATATTTGGTTATTGGGGACAAATGCAACTTTTTAACTTCAAACCTGAATATCTCCATCGACAGTAATGTATTAAATTTTGTTGAAGAGGCTCGGAATTTGGGTATAATTTTCGACTCTAATTTGCGTTACAGCAGTCACGTGCAGGAACCTAGACGAAAGGCGTTTTTTAAATTAAAAATATTATTTTTCAATCGTCATATTTTTAATTTTCATCTAAGAAAATTGCTCACAGAATCCCTAATTCTTTCACAATTTAATTATGGTAATTTTATTTATTTTCCATGTCTGAATTCTTTGGACAAAAATAAAATACAGGTTATACAAAATTTATGTTGTTTAATTTTTGATACGTCTAGAAGGGAACATATTTCTCATAAAATAAATTAATTAAATTGGTTACGTATGGAAAATCTGGGAAATTTTGTTTTTAAACTTATTAATGATCTCAAATCTAGTTGTTTTCAGTTAATGTAAGATTCAAGGATAAATACACAATGCCTCATATTCGTACAACGTGGTTTAAAAGATCTTTTTCATACATTTCAATTTCCCTTTTGAATTTATTGCCTAGAGAATTCAGACTTTTCAATTTTAATAAGTTTAAATTTAAATTGAAACACTTTATTTTAGATAGGCAAAAGGCTTGCAGGACTTTTCTGTCACAGCTTAAGCTCATTTTAATCTGTGGGCATGGATCTTCCCAAAGAAACACCTTAGCTATTTTATATTCTTCCGTACTTCTTTAATTTTAATTTCGTCGCCCTCGCACACTTTGTAACCTTGAATATTATTATTCACACATATTTTTGTGATCTAAGAATTTAACAAAAAATTTTTGTGTCAATCTATTTTCAGTTCATGTTAACAAACAAACCGCCATTTTTTGTCAACTTTAATTAATTATGTATTTTATTTTCCTACGCATTCCATAGCACAGGATAGTCTCTCTGCTGGTTAAGTAGAGTAGCATTTATTTGCTAGACTTCGCCAGCGCAGGGATGATTCCTGGCAGTTTCAATGTAATGTTCTTGTTTGTTTTTATATGTTTATGAAAGGCCTAATTTATTTATTTATTTATTTAATTACCGAACTCATAGTTTATTTTAAGTTATTTGCTATTTGCTTTGGGCAGGGCCGCGTTACCCATTAAGCCCGTGAGACCCGGGCATAGGGCCTGTCGAAAAGAGGGCCCGCCGCCTCGCTGCAACAGAAATCGTTTATATAATTTTCCTTGTTTCATTTTATCAGTAAGTAGGTAATTTTTATTTATTATTATATTGAAGGAGGGGATAAGTTCCTGCTATACGGAAAAGAGGACTTTTTTTTGGTCGTCACTTTTTCCGACGAGCCCTTAAATACGTTTGGGCGAAAATAGTTAATCCGGCATTGGCTGCAATGCTATCAGGGGATAGGGCAATAAGAGCCCGTAATCTCAAGCGGGCCTAGGGCCCCAAAAGTTGTAGATACGGTACTGGCTTTAAGTGCTAATTATTTGTGTTCTGTGTTGGGTGTTAGACTAAAAATTGCAGTGATACTTATTTTATATTTTGTTTTGTGAGTATTCAGCGTTGTAGTTGTGATAAAATGAATTACAAGCACCAATCGGGAGCAGCTTGAAGAAAAAAAGCTGTGGACAACTAAGCAAAACTGAAAAAGCATGTAAAAATAGACAATTTTTAGTTTATAGACAAAAGTAACAGCAGTCAGTCCTCTAATCGTAAGTCGGTGTAATTAAAATTATTATTATACTTTAGAATGTTGTTTTGTATTTTTGTTTCTTTTTTGTTAAGTTTATTTAAAATAATTTATACGGAATATAGTATGGTTGATATATAACCTTATTTCATTTTTCTGTGATACGGATATCCGATTTGCTAGAGCTATTCTAAATGTTAAATCAAAATTTCAATATTTTTTGCGATTTATGAAATTTTCTAATTTTTTTTTATTTATATTATGTACTTATTATAGAAAGGGGAGGAGGCCCGGTTTTACGATTTGATACCAGGATCCCACGTTGTCTTGTTACGCCACTGTAAACAACATTAGCGAATTACACTGAAGCCGGTTTCCATTAAATATAATAAATGTCCAGATAGCAATGGAGAGAAAGTTTCTAAAAAACTTAAATAGTTCATTTCATTACTAATGTGAAAAATATCACCACCCTCGAATACTAGAAACGTAACCGAAAATAGACCAAAACGGCAAAACAAGAAATAAATCTTATAGCCGACAGGGGGAAGAATCAATATTTCTTCAGCTTATAAAAGAAAAGATTTAAAATCCAATATAGCAAAGCGCCTTTCTTTCAGCTGTCCATAGCGTGGCTATCATAATTGTTACGGCTTAACGTATTCCTTCATTCCTTAGACATAAAGTTATTTTGAGAAATGTCAATACGAGCTAGTAATTGAATAATACAGTTGTGGTGCACGGTTTAAGACGTGTGAACCTTTAAACACAACAGTTACTTTTAAATAACCATAGTGTAATAAGTAGCGCATAGTGCCATAAAACTCGAGGAAAAACGAATTTATTCCGCGGCAAATTTGGTACTGAAAGCTCTAATAGTATTCGCTGTTCTGTCTAAAGATAGCCTACATAATATTGAACCTTTTAGAGGATATTTAATTGACTGCTATATTGAATCATCATACGGTCATAACTACCGCCTCATTGGCGTGTAATGAGGAACATTACTTCCATAATAGCAATTAAATTTTTAACAGTTTGGTTCTCAAATTTTGTTGTACTAATTAAATATAGCCACTCGTTTCCTCAGGATTATGCCTTCTAAGTGTTCATTGGTAAATTGTATAATTTGTTGTTCTTAATAAGGAAGTAGTTAAGGCTTCTTGGCTTTGGTTTTTATGATGGTTTGGTTTTTAACCTCTCAATTTTGTCAGATCAGACTGACTCTCTAGCAGCAGTAGCGGAAGCAGGTTTTCAACTTGGGGGCTCATAATTTTTGATAACCAAAAAAAAAGGATCTCACTTTCATATATAAATGACAAAATAATTCCTAATTATGCCTTACCTTATACTGTTCCCTAGGGTTGTTTTAATATATTTTTGGTAATATGAGAGGTGATTAGATCTGAATTTATTAGTGGTGTTATATCCCACGGTGGGCTTGAAAGTGCCTTATATTGAACGAAAATCCACTATGAAAAAACTTCTTGGATATGTTATATATATATATATATATATATATATATATATATATATATATATATATATATATATATGGTGGCATCACCAATTTGAATGAATTTTTTAGGGTGGCCGATGCCACCAAAATATAATTAACCTAAAAAGTATTTGGGGAGTATCTTATGTTATTAAGGTTATTAGCGGTTATTATAAATCTTAATAGATATTGAAAATATTAAATAACGATTCTTGACACAAACATTTATTGGTATCAACAAATTAAGTGTATGGCGATTGGAGGTAATGGGGAAAAGAGTTTAGTTACCGTACTTGGTTCTGTACGCTGGTTATTCTTGGAAGATTTGACCAACTTGGACGAATTTTTTTTTAAGAAGTATTTAGGGTATAGAAAGTTTCCGTGATAATTTTGATATGCTTTTATATATTGCCTTAAAATTTGGAACATATATTGTAATTACCAAAAAAAAAATCGGTAAATTTCCTTTACCCGGAACTTCCCTCGTTATGAATATTTTCTTTTATTAGGAATATGAAGTGTGGCCAAATTTAGTTAGTTGAGTGCATAGTCATTTAGTAACACATATATACTATATTTTCAAACATTTTTATTGGGCGCCATTTTGTTCCATCACATTGGATTCCTACCAATTTTACCAGTTTCAACACATGTTGAATCCGTAACGGTTTATCCCTATATCATATTAATTTTTTTCTGCAAAATTTAAATTCAGTTGAGCAAGATTTTTTTACGTTGTTTTTTTTAAACATTTTATTTGGTTACCATTTTGTTTCGCCATCTTGAATTCGCATCATAACTTTACCAGTTTCCCAAGTAGCACAAATTAGCTGATAAGCTTTTTTGCCTAACAGTTAGCTATAAAAGACACATAAAAAACAGAGATTTGTCAAATTTTGGCAAATGATTCCTGGCTTGTTTTCTAGCCTTGAAAGCTCAATTTAAATTAGATCTGTTTGGCTCTAAAAGTAGCAATTTTTAATGTAGATAGGCTATAGCATAATTACTAGGCAAAAAATATCTTTTATATGGTAATTAAACCTCCATTTTTTTTTTGTAATATTGGATGGCCAAAAGTAGAAATATCTGTCAATTTTATTGCCACAACGAAGCCAGATATATTCTCTAAGTTTTGAAGTTAAATTATGGTAAGAATAGCTATTTAAAATGCCAAAATATGACATTTCTAATCAATAGAAATCGAGGTCAGAATATGGTCAATAAGTAGACATTTTTTTCCCAAATGCCAACCAAACATATTTTAGCAAGTATTTAAGTTTAGATATAGTAATAATAGCCTATATAAGAATGCCAGATCGTTTTAAGACAACAAAAATTAAGAGGAAAAAATATGGCTTTTATTATCATATTTTTGTTTCAAAATTAAACTAAAATTGGGTAGTTTTATTTCGCTTATTTTTGCTATAATATTGCCAAAAAATGCCACTTTTTCAAATTTACGTTTATAACCCATAAAACTATACTTAAACCAGACCGAAGGTGTATTTAGAAAAACGAAATAGAAATTGTTTACCATATAAATGTTGCTACATTTAAAAATTATTGCCATTTGAGAAATATTTGCTTACAAAGTGGCAAATTTCAAGGAATATTTGCTTAAAAAGCAGACCAAAACGTTTTAAAATCCGCCATGATTGAAATTAAAATTAAACTAATTTCCTAGCAGCCATTACTTAACCACTTTAAAAAATATATTTTTTTTTACCTATATAATAAAATAAATTTCCAAGCAAAAAAAAATATTGTAGAAAACGAAATATCTAATTTCAAAAAGGGGCGCGTGTTTTAAATGCCTATCTTAGATTCTTTTACAGTAAAAGTTCCTGCGCCAGTGTTTTTCATCCCTATCAACCCTCAAACTTTTTTTTGAAAATATTTTACACAATAAGTCATAGTGTATTTATACTAAACCATGATTTGTTATCTTTGCATTTCCTCTTGGCTTATAAATTCTTACACTGATTGGCTCTGTTAATAATATTTCTACATAATTTGAAACAATTGATGATTTATCATATATATGAAGAAAGGGAAAAAAATGAGGAATTATTTAGCTAAATTTCGGAAAAAAATATTACTCAAACTTCGGCTAAAAACAAGTCAGAATTCAGCTAAAAAAGCTCGATTTTAAAGTCAAAAAGCAGCTAATAAACCCAGCAAAAAAATCAAAAGGGTCTTATAATTGGCAGTTGGCCATTTTTACCCCATTATGGCCAAATTATTATTCCCCACTTTAGCTATATTTCCGTCTTTATACTGTAATAGAACTGTTATTTTTGCTAGCAATTTTAGCTAATTGACCAGATATATTACTCAATATCATAGCATTTTAGCCCATATATGACTGTATGTGCTATTTCGGTTATCTCTATATCACACTTAATTCTTGCAAAAAATTTGAAGTGTTTTTTAACGTTCACTAGGCCACCATCTTGTTCCGGAATATCAGATTTTTAGCAAAATATTACCAGGCCATCTCCATATAACCCTTAATTTTTTAATCTGGTAAGTAGTTTTTAAGCTATGCCGACAGACGGACCGACGGAATTGATAAAACATATTTTTTCGCATCTAGGGACGCTAACACGTGAAAATAGGCAAAGCCTGCGAGGGTGATTTTTTTACGAACATTTTATTTGGCTGCCATTTTGTTTCGCCATCTTGAATTGAAACTATACCACAATTATTCTTAGCACACGATTTGAAATTCAATTTATTTCTGACCAAAATTTGAAGTCGGTCGGGTAAGTAGTTTTTTAGCTATGCCGCGAACGGACAGAGCGACAGCATTGAGAAAACATGTTTTTCGGCACCTAGGGACCCTGAAAAGTAAAGATCTTCTGAAAAGATCTCGGAGGGTGATTTTTTCACGATTACAATACTTCCCTTATACGAGAGAAATAAAAAGTAAAGAGGTATATTATCGCCCTAAATGGGGAAGGGGCCAAACTTTTTCCTCGTCAGTCTATTTCGGTAGGTTGATTCTTTTCTTCCGAGAGAGTTCCCGCGATTACTTTGAAAGGCTTTAACATATTGACGTATAAAGTATAATTAACCTAAAAAGTAATTGGGGAGTATCTTAAGTTAGATCCCTAGACCTAGGGGAATCTATTTGCTTGTAAGGTTATTGAGGTTATTGTAAATCTTATTAGATGTTGAAAATATTAAATAATTTTAATCTTTACAAAAATATTTACTTATATGAACAAATTAATGCCGGAGAGAGGTGGCGGAGCTGAAGGGGAAAAGAGTTTATTATTCATTTTAATTTTTGAAAATTTGTATTATTGCATTTTTTAAGAAGGATTTAGGATATAAAAAAGGCTATAGCGACATAAAAAGGGCTAAGGGCGCCATCATTTTAATTTTTGACAGTTTTTATTATTGATTTTCAAGGCGTATCTATAGATAGCGCTAATATTAGTTATATGGCTTTATTCTGGACACAAAATATTTGTTGTGAATTAATTAGAAAGTACATAGAAATTGACACTTAAGGTATTAGGCATTAAGACATTCAATACATAAATGTCTTTTTTTGTGATGTTCTTAGTAATAGTCTTAGTTGAACCCCGCTTTCCTTCAAATTTCCAAGATGAAATAAAAGATTAATTTTTACTTTTCAGTTATTTTTATATTTTATAAAAAATTGTTATTTATTAATAAGACTGAAAGTGGAATATAAATTTAAGGGTACAGGAAAAGAACCAGCTTAATCCAAAATGTCTAATTTGACGATTTTTGGCCACCTGGTACTTAAATGATTTTATTAACATTTGCAATATTCAAACAGGGGAAAAACCGGTTTAGTACCAAGTTATAATAAATAAACCTATTAGCTTAAAGGGAAAAAATCGGCTCAGTCCCCGAAATCCTTTAAAAAAACCGCAGTTGAAGTGCCGAAAATAATAAAATTTATTTTTCGCTTTTTAGTCAGTTGGTTCAGGTGTTATACGGTTCACGTGTTTTATTATTTTCATGGTCATTATCTATGTTGCGTATTTTCGCAATAAAATGAATAAATAAATTTATGAACATGTTATTTATCGGTCTACAGGTTGTATGTTAATTTATATCCCAAACTCAAACTCTAGAAAATTATTTATCTCATAAAATTATGAAAAACGTTTATACACAGGAATCCACTAATGCTTCGTTTTCAAGATTGGGGTGTAACATGCTGTAGGATTTAATAAGTAGTTTTTAGCGCATATTTTTATGTATACAGGGTATCCCAAAAAAAGCTGACAGAGAAAAGTTAAATTTTTTTAAATGGAACACCCTATATTTGACATGATATTTCGATTCCACTGGAAAAACTATTTTATACTACAAATTCAATAATTATTTTTAAATTATTCATAATTCAAAAACAAAAAGTTAGTTAGAGCATATAGTGTGGTGTCAAAATTCTTAGTCTCTCCAGTAGAATCAAAATATCAAGTCAAATATGGGGTGTTCTTTTTTTAAAAAATGCAACTTTGCCTGTCAGCCTTTTTTGGGACACCCTGTATATATACATAAAAATGTATGCGCTGAAAACTACTTATTAAATCTTACAACTTTTGTATTTAAATTTTTTTTCGAAAATGTAAAGCCTTGTGTAATGCAAAAAAGTTAAATGGGGTAGATATTTATAGTAGATCATCATGTACGTAACTTTTTTCCTAAACCGAAAAATACGAAACAACCATAATTTTGTGTTCAGAGGAATTGTGATAATAATAAATTCCCGAAAGTTCCACATTAACAAAGAAAGAGCATAGAAATTTGTAATTTTCAAAAATACAAACTTTTTGAGAATACTGTAACTTTTATTCTAAACAACAAACTGCAAAACCGTTATACTTCTGTTTACAGAAAAGCTGGGATAATAAAGTCTCGAAAGTTTTATATTAAATGTAAGAACTCACAGATATTTTTAGATTTTTAATTTAAAAAATAGAGACTTTTTGAAAATACCCTGTAACTTTTTTTCTGAACAAAGAAAATGGAAAAACCTCAATATTTCTGGGAATAGATAAACTGGGATAATAAAGTCGCGTAATTTCCACAATAAATAAAAGAACCTCTAGAAATTTTAAATTTTTTAATTTAAAAAATACAGACTTTTTAAATATACCCTGTAACTTTTTTTTCTAAACAAAACAAATTAAAAACCGCCAAATGCGACCCGAGATATCGAACATAGCTTTTAAATGTTATTACTATAAAAATTCTAGACTAACTATTGCAAGAGGTGCAGAAAGTTAATATTTTTCATTTTTGCATTATATTTTTTTACACCCTGTATAACACAAAAAAAAATTTTTATCAAAGACTACCAGCCTATTGATTAAACAAATATTGACCTTTCAGATACAGTCTCCTAAAAATGATGAAAAATTTTTGATGTGCCGACTAATTTTTTGAGCAGATTAATTACTCCATCTATGAAATTTTATAGTAAAATTGCCTGTAATTTTTCCTTATTTTAAGCTTAAATTACCTCAGCTAATTTATATTTTAAAAAGTAATTTTAACACTGTGCTAGTTTTGTTGGATTCGCTGAATCTTTCGCACGTCTAATTAAAGTATCACCAAATAAGATAACCAGCAGTAAAATAATTGTGATTAACTTCGTAAAATATTTTTCAAACATTATTTCAGCTGGTCACGATTTAAATATTTACAATAATATATTTTGCATGAAATGGTCTATTAAAATAACATTTCTACGCCTCTGACCACATTATTTGTACTGGCGCAAGGCGTTACAGTTATTACTCTACTATACGGGAATGATTTGATTTGAAATAATTTATTGCTAAGCCGTATTCCCACGGAGTCGTAAGCTACTGAGCGGACGTTAACATATTCAAAAGTTTTTCATCGTAATCCGTAATACAAGCAAAGTCCACTTTTACGTGACTACGCACAATAAGGATAGATTTATTCCTTTACTTCTTTTGTGACGAAACGCATTAAGCCGTTTACACTTACGACAATTTGGGTGCATATCCTGATGCATTTTCCAGTGTGCACACTGCATCCGTTCTATACAGGGTCTTTTTACGTTGATGTGGTTCAATTTTAATAAGTTAGTACTGGCAATGTGTCACGTAAATATAATTTTTAACTTGAGCTAAAGGAAGCAAATGTTCACATTTGTGTAATTGAATTTTATAGCGGATGTGAATTGCGTTTTCGCTCTTACTGTGTTTCCTTTATTATAATTAGATTCATTAATACCTTCACTGTTCACAAGAAAAACACCTTAAATAGAAATTTTTGCGGCACGCCATATTCAAAAATGGTCATACGGCACATCTGTAGAGTGTATGTCCTTTTTAGAGGTATATTAAATAAATATTCAAGTAAATGTTTGTAATGCTCCTAAAAATGTATGCAAACTTATACACATAATGAAAGCCTTATAGAGAACAATGAGGTTACAAGAAAACCAGAGTTTCTTCTCCAGCAAATCTTTAAACTGCACAAAAGCAAATAAATTTCCTTTACCCGGGACTTAGCTCATTATGATTATTCCCTTTTATTGGGAATAGTGAAGTATGACCCAATTTAGTTCAGTACCTAGTCATTTAGTAACATATATATATATATATATATATATATATATATATATATATATATATAGATATATAGAGTGTGTCCAATTTTGGTTGTAAATGCAAGGTATCTCCGTTATTTGCAAGTATTTAGGGTTGAGGTTTTCGCGACACCGTGCCACTTTTTTGTCAAACTCAAGCTGCCGTAATCAGATTTTCCATAGCTCGCCTCGTTTTGGAGATACAGGGCCAAATTGAAAAAGTTGCATTTTGGGACACCTCGTATCGTATCTCGATTATCTTTTAACGTATCGTTTTTTACGTAGAATCCAGTGGCGTAGACAGATTTTTACTCTTTCCCTTCGTTTTTGATACATGACCCAAAGTCACGTTTTTTTAAATGGGACACCCTGTATATTTTTACGGAGTCCTATTCGTCTTATTATGAGCTTTTCAAAAATATATGGTTATCTATACTTATTTTAAAAAATAAGACTGCAATTTAGGTTTGTAATAATATCTATCTATATTTTTCATAGTAAGCCATGGACTGATTGTCAAAAATGGCTTTCTCACTACTTTGTCATAAAGTAAATGAAGTTTTGATGTTAATACTAATAGACGTTTTAAATTAGTCGCTCTGATTATTACTTTTTAACAAATGGCTGCAAATCAATTATTTGAAAACTTTGAGCAATATGATATGCTGACCTGTTTCATAGAGAGTCATGAAAATATAAACGCTGCTTCTGAGCTTTATTTCATTAGGTAATGTTTTATTTTCATAATTATTATTGCAATCTTTTTTAAAACTTAAACTTTTATTATATAGATATCCGGAAAGGAGGCAGTCGAATAAATTAATATTCTATAGGCTAAAATCGAATTTAATAAATTTTGGCTCTTCAAAAAGCCCAGATCAATGAAATATAACAAAGAGAATTGTGAGGCTGATGAAATTAACGTCTTAGCAAGTGTAAATGTAACGCCTGTAACGTCCTGTAGAAAAATAGAGAATGAAGTGGGTATAATCAAGTCTCGGGTTCAAACGATTTTAAAGAAACATAAGTATAAACGACGTATTGATTTTTTGCCAGTGGTATTTACAAAAAATTAATACTAACCAAAATTTTAGAAGGGCGGTTATATGGTCCGACGAATCGTATATTAAATATTCCAGCACTACTTATATAAGTAGTGCTGGAATATTTAATAGGCACAATACGAGACACTGATCACCTGAAAATCAACATTTGATATTTCCACGCGAGCAACAAGGAAGATTTGGCTTTAATGTCGCTGGTTTCGTACTAGGAACCAAAATAAAATTTCATATTTTTGAAGGAGGTCTCACTGCTAATCGCTACCTTGAAATATTGCAAAATATATTGCCAGAAATCATAGAAGATGTCCCTTTAGCACATGTGAATCAAATATATTTCCAACAAGACTCCCAAATTGTGAGGCGGTATTTAGAAGAGAACTTCCCCGAACGCTGGATTGGAACGCACGGACCTGCCCGATGGCCTCCTAGGTCGCCTGACCTGTCCATATTGGACTTCTTTTTATGGGGTCAAATCTAATTTTTCGTGCCCGACATAACACAGTTCAAGACCTGCGTAACACCACTGAGCAGGCATTTTTGCAAATACAAGCACGCACGTAGTCATTTCAAATACACTAGGTAAAATTGCAAGAGTGTGTGAGAGATGTCTAAGAGAAAATGGAAATCAGTTTGAGCAGTTCTTTTGAACATGGCTAATTACGAAAAATAGATTTTACTTAATATATTCTTAAAAACTTAAACTGTAGCCTTATTTTTAAAATAAGTATAGATAACCATATATTTTTGAAAAGCTCATAATAAGACGAATAGGACTCCGTAAAAATATCCAGGGTGTCCCATTTAAAAAAACGTGACTTTGGGTCATGTATCAAAAACGACGGCCCCGTGTAAAAATCTGTCTACGCCACTGGATTCTACGTAAAAAACTCTATAAGAGCCAGTTTTTACCTTTCCGATACGTTAAAAGATAACCGAGATACGAGGGGTGTCCCAAAATGCAATTTTTCCAATTTGGTCCTGTATCTCCGAAACGAGGCGGGCTATGGAAAATCTGATTACGGCAGCTTGAGTTTCACAAAAAAGTGGCACGGTGTCGCGAAAACTTCAACCCTAAATATTTGCAAATAACGGAGATACCTTGCATTTACAACCAAAATTGGACACCCTATATATATATATATATATATATATATATATATATATATATATATATATATATATATATATATATATATATATATATATATATATATATATATATATATATATATATATATATATATATATATATATATATATATATATATATATATATATATATATATATATATATACTCTCTCCATAAAAACATTTTTATTGGGCGCAATTTTGTTCCATCATATTGGATTTCTACCAATATTTTACCAGTTCCTGCCTATGCAACGCTTGATTTTTGGGCATAATTCAAAATAAATTCAATAAGTAGTTTTTACATTGACACACACCGCCATTTTGTTACGTCATGTTGAAGTCGTACCAGTTTGTCCCTATACACATTTAAGGTTTTAACAAAATTTAAAGTGATTGAATAAGATTTTTTTACGTTGATTTTAAAAAATATATATATTTTGCCACCATTTTAACCCGCCATCTTGAATTCGTACCACCAATTTACCAGTTTAATCTCTATATCACATTTAATGTTTGCACAAAATCTAGTAAGTAGTTTTTCAGGCTGATTTTTAAAATATTTTATTAGGCCGCCATTTTGCTTTGCTATCTTATATTCATACCAAAATGTTACCAGTTCATTCCTATGGAACACTTGATTTTTGTGCAACATTTGAGGTAAATTGGATAATTAGTTTTTTTAGTGTTAAATTTTTAACGTTTCACTAGGCCGCCGTCTTGTTCAAGAATATTGGAATTTTACCAAAATATCACCAGGTCATCTCCATATGATCCTTGATTTTTGAGTAAAATTTGAAGCCAACCTTATAAGTTAGTTTTTAAATTATGCCGCGAACTGAGAGACAGACAGACAAACCGACGGAATTAATTAAACACAATTTTGATATCTAGGGACGCTAAAAAGCGAAGATATGTTATACTTGAGAGGGTGATTTTTTCACGATTAGAGACATTTTTTGGCTGCCATTTTGTTACGCCATCTTGAATTACTACGACAATTTTACTAGTTCATCTCTAAAGCATACAATTTAAAATCAGTCCATTAGGTAGTTTTTTCAGGCTGAATTTTTGAATATTTTATTAAGTCGCTATTTTTGTTCCGCCATCCTGGATTTATACCAAAATTTTATCAGTTGATTTCTACATAATAGTTGATTTTTGTGCAAAATTTGAGATAAATTGGATAAGTAGTTTCTAAGTAATAATTTTTTTAACATTTCACTAGGCCGCCATTTTGTTTGTTGCCATATTGGATTTTCATCAAAATGTTACCAGGTCATCCTCATATGACCCTTAATTTTTGACCAAAATTTGAAGTCAATCGGGTAAGTAGTCTTTTAGCTATGCAGCGAAGAGACAGACCCTGAAACATAAAGATCTGAAATATCTCGGTGATTTTTTTACGATTACAATACTTCCCTTTTACGAGGGAAGTAAAAATAAAATGAAAACACTTGCGCCTGAAATTGCCATTATGATCCTAAATTACCCTGTCTTTAACGATGAAAGTAATAATTATAATTTACATTTTTTGAAATATAGACCCACCTTTTTTCCAAAAAAAATTATAATATTGTTTTTGCTTATTAATACTTTGTTGGGTATATACAGATCACAATCTATACTATATCTAACTGAAAGTTGTGAGCAATGAAATAAATGGATCTTTTTGTGATTTCCCCTCACAGACAGAATGGAATTTGATAATACTCAAATTCATAGCGTCTGATTAAATTCAACGTTTTAACGCATTTTTCAAATTTGCAACTGTTTCAAAAGAAGTAAACTTTGAATTGCAAAAAAAAATATATATATATATATATATATATATATATATATATATATATATATATATATATATATATATATATATATATATATATATATATATATATATATATATATATATATATATATATATATATATATATATATATATATATATATATATATATATATATATATATATATATATATTTATTTTCTTAAACCATGAATCTAATTTTTCTTTTGTTAAAAGACATTCTTGGGATATTATTGGTTTACAGGCCAATAATATCCTTTTGAAAAAGCTCTCTATGAAGCGCGAAATGTTAAGGAAGTAAATAATTCTTTTAAGAAAACTTTATTTTCAATACCCAAGAATTTTTAACAAAAAAAAAATATATATATATATATATATATATATATATATATATATATATATATATACAGTGACGGCAAACTAATTGTAAACGATACTTTACGAAAATCTGGACCGTTGTTAGTAAGAAATTGGTTTAAGATATTTCGAATATTATAATCATTGTTGCTATTGGTAGGGTGTATATCTATTATTATCGCATTAAATAACCCTATTAAGTTTTAAAAATAATTTATTCATTACAAAATTCGAAGAACACTACATTTTTAAGCGGCAAACTAATTGGAAACGTATTTCTGCATCAACATTTTCTAACAACTTATAAGTTTTTATCTCAATCGAGTACCTAGTATTTAGTTGGATATCCATTGGCTTCTGTTACTTTTAAACACCTTCTAGACATAGACTGTTTTAGACTGTATTAGACGTCTACAAGTCTCTAGCTTCTCTCGTACCCTCGAATACTTCATCGAAATTTTGGAAAGTTCTTGAACCAAATTTCCCTTTAACTATCATCCAAAGATATTCTATTGGGTTAAGATCTGGACTACAAAATGGCCATTGTAAAACATCTACATGATTATCTTGAAGCCAGATACTCACAATTCTCGCAGAGTTCTTTGGATCATTATCGTGTTGGAATTTCCAAAGTACTGATAAATTCTCTTCTGCATATGGTTGCATCACGTTTTCCAGTATGTTAATGTATTCATACTGATGCATAGTACCAGTTATTCTATAAAGAGGGCCAACACCATTCCAAGAGAAGCAGCCCCATACCATGATACAACCACCACCAAATTTCACTTTTTTCATGGTGTAGCTCGGGTCAGATTCTTTATTTGTTGGACGCCAAACAAAACGTTTTCCATCAGAACCAAATTTATTTACCTTGGATTCATCGGACCATAGTATCTGCTTCCATTGCTGGACGTTCCAAGGAAGGTGATTTTTAGCAAATTCGAAACGGCTCCTTCGATTCACTTCAGAAAGGTGAGGCTTCTTCCTTGGTACCCTGCCAAAAAGTTGTGCCTCGTTCAAACGATTACGAACACTTCGAACATTAAATTCCCTTGGATTTTTAACAAAAATTTCCTTGCAAATATCAACTGCTGATTTGTAAAGGTCTGCCTTAGAAATGCGAACAATTAGACGATTTGTTTCCATACTCGTTTTTCTGGGACGTCGCTTCTTAGGAACAGTTCTAGTGGTTCTATGAATCCTAACATGCTGAACATCGTTAAACACCTCCTTTTTGGAACGATTAACCATTTCTGCAATATTTTGGTACGAATAACCTTTTCTATGAAGATTAATAATGACTTGTCGTTCATTTTCGTTACAACTTTTTCGCGAACCCATATTTGCAGAAATTCGAATAACATTAAATTATTGACATGAACGGAAGTCAACAACCTACTAAAGCTCTATGGTAACGATTGTCAATTTTAAATAAGTCTTCTTGTTAGAAAATGTTGATTTTCAATTTTAAAATCGGCCTACTTGTTAAAAAATGTTGATTCAGAAATACGTTTCTAATTAGTTTGCCGCTTAAAAATGTAGTGTTGTTCGAATTTTGTAACGAATAAATTATTTTTTAAACTTAATAAGGTTGTTTAATGCGATAGTAATAGATGTATACCCTAACAATAGCAACAATGATTATAATATTCGAAATACCTTAATCCAATTTCTTACTAGCAATAGTTCCGATTTTCGTGAGGTATCGTTTCCAATTAGTTTACTGTCACTGTATATATATATATATATATATATATATATATATATATATATATATATATATATATATATATATATATATATATATATATATATATATATATATATATATATATATATATATATATATATATATATATATATATATATATATATATATATATATACAACACACCAGGTGTGTGGCCCCCTCTAATGCCTGAAAAATAATTCTTTTGTATGAATTTATTTGGTATTATTAGTGCACTCACTTATTTGGCACTCGGATGTCACTACTTCCTTAATATCAAAAATGACAACATGAATTAAATATGTACCCAGTTCATTAAAAACATTGAAGTCGTATCGAAAACCAGGTGGGCTTGTAGATTTAAAGCAGTTTCTACAAGTAAGGAACATTAGGAAATTTAAAAATTAACACTAGTGAGTGAAATCATTGAGAATACCAAATAATCCGAAGTTAAAATAAAACCAATAGGATTACTAATTTAATTTTGTTGTGATTCACACTCGAATTCACACAGTGAAAGCTATTAAACTCAAATAATAACTGTTTCATTATATAAAAGAATAGATTAAAAGAATGACTTTGACTTGAGAAGCTCATGAGACAAATTGACATCAAATGTCCACTTGTGGCTAATTTTCTAGGTTAACTCCAGAATTCTGTTCTTTAAAATCGAACGTAGTCATTCAAATTTGCAGGAACTTATTGTTCTTAGCAAGTCTCCAGCTCCTGTTTGTTGATCAATAGTATTTCCGTTAATTAAAGAACCATCGTCAAGAATCATTATTTGAATCTTCACTACTTATCAGGGAATCTTGAAAGTTGTCGCCAAAATTATTATCGAGATGTAAATGTGACTTTTGATGTTCCTTTTCTGGTTGGTTTGCTTGGGGTTCTATGCTGTCAGAAATTCAAATCGAAAATTTTCATTAGTATATCTAATGGAACTGAGGACTTGTTACTTCCCTTATCTTCATCATATCTGAGTCTAACCTGATTAACATGAAGCTTTAGTAATTTTCGACAATCTGTTGGTACTTGCACATTATACATGACATTGCCAATTTTTTCAAATTATAATATCAAACGTCCAATGAAAACTATTATTTCTTAATAGCTTGGCATGTACCTTGTCCTCAGGTTAAAATTCTTGATGTATTTGTGTTTTCTAGAATTTTCGGATCATTATTTAGTCATACTTGCTGTTTTAACTATTGGCAACACAATCCACCCTTTTTTCTGAGGATTTTCTGAGTAAATTTTAGTCTGTTAGTTGTACGCGTTGTGCTGAAAATGTCGCTTAGCTTTGAAAAGTTAAATGCAGATTTATTTTACTCCCGGTTAGTAATTATTATGTGTGCAATAATGTCGTTTTTTTCATAGATAATATCAAAAAAGTGGGGTAAGTCCCACTTACCCCACTTTCTTAAGAGCTTGAAGCAAGTGGATTCAATAGCGAGGGGGTAAGTGGACACTAGATTTTCATTTGTCTCGATGCTTTCTTCTGTGTTGTGATTCTATTATTTACTAAAGATATCTCAATCATTAGTTTGTAATTACGTCAAAAAAAGACCATTTCCAAGGTATTCTAAAAAGCCGTTAAAAGATACAATGCAAGCTTTATGGAAGAAATAGATGAGCCTGTACAGGGCATCTAAATAATATGGTACACCCAAGCCCACCATATACAAAAGGGTACACCGGTTAGGGGGTGTAAAAAGTTTCTTAATGGGAAGATCTACTGCTATACCCTGCGATGTTGAAGTTAAGGATAATAAAATTATTACGAGAAAGCTCAGTCAGTAGTAATTTCAGAAGAAGATTTTGAAGATAATATTTCATGGGCATAGTGTCCATCCCCACTCATTGTTGACGAACTATACCAGGAGCCAAAGCCTGAAGATTTTGTCCTGAGGAAATTGTCTATTGCAGGAGGCCAGTGGCGGCTCGTGGATATAAGAACGAGTGAAGCACAGGTAGTTAGGGGATGGCACCGTAGGTAAAAATAGCGCCGCAGACGTAAATTTTTCGAGGTGCCACGCCAAAAATGGCTATTTTTTTTTAACCTTTTTATGATGTTAGTTATCTACATCGTTTTGTTCTTAAAAAACAGTTATGTACCTATATCTTAAAGTTAATTTCGATTCGATTCGATCGATGCAAAGCTGCTTCCGACTCCGATGATCCGAACGCACTAATTCTATAACAAGCGCCTGTAGCGTGCAGCAACACTTTATGCTGCTCCCAATCTCTATTTGGCTTCCGGATATTCACCATTACGTTGCCATAGCAACTGCCGTAAATAAATCTGAGCGTGAAAGCACGCGTGCGGGGGAGTCGGAAGTGGAATTTTTTACTGCTGATTGTAATTCCTCAACGGGTCGCTCTTATGAAAAGGTGTTCAGCGCGCTACGTTTTTAAGTCATTATTATTTTTTGAGTATATAAGGCACTAGTTTTAACAGAAAATAATGGTATAATTAAGTAATTAATGTATATTTATATAAAACATACTATATTTTTATAATAGAAATGTAGATTATAAAGTGCTTAATATTTTAAAAATATTTGTATTTTTAAGTAAATTGATTTGAAAATGTAGGTGAAGCGGCGCTTCACCTACATTTTCGTAAAAGGGAAGTATTGTAATCGGAAAAAGCTACTTAATAGACTGATTTCAAATTTTGTGCAAGAGTTAATTGTGGTATTAAGATGAACTGGTAAAATTCTAGTACGAGTTTCAAGATGACGGCCAAATAAAATTTATGTCGTGAAAAAAATCACTAGGTTTTACATATCGTTTTAGCGTCTCTAGATGCCAATATGTTTTCTCAGTGCCGTCGGTTTTCAAAAAATTCAGGAAAAAGTTACATTTCAGGAAAGTGACACCATAAGAATTGACATGAAAAACTAGGATAGGATGTGCAATTCGTTTTGCCCCTTAAATCGTTTTGATTTTGCAGCTTTTCGAATATCTGGATAATTAGGTATAGGACATGCCGTATGAAATATGTTTAGAATTTTCAGGAAAATAAAAAAAAATGGAGTGTCTCATTAAAAAATATCAATTCCCAATTGTTTTTGAGCTATGCCTAGTAATTTGGCTTTATTTGACAAATCTGAGAGATAATACGGAAAACATTTATTTAAAACTGTATTCAAAGTTTTCTATCCCTTGTAATATACTCTGTAGTTGGTTCTGAAAATATAAAAATGACCCAACCAATTGAAGCTCTTTATATTTCAAATGTTGATTATGTTGAGTGTGATGTTATCCTTCAATGATTGTATTTCAACATGTTGGGAAGATAGTGTTTCATTCTATCAAAAAGTACACTTGTCTAAGAATATTATTAATTTATGAAAATTCCTATCTTAGCTTCATAATGAATAATCCAATTGGATTAAGTTAGAGCACAGATATTTAAAATAGAATTTTTATGAAAGGTCGTTTATATTATGTATGATGTTTGTGTTGCAGATTGCGTTCTAAATGTTCTTTTTTTTATAATTTGATCGCAAAAAACTAAATGGCTCGCCATACATATGGCATCTCGAAAACTAATTCATTCACTTATTCCCACAATGTTGTTTATAGGGCTTTTCTTTTATATCGTTAGTATATATAATAGCTACGTAAGACCCATAACATACGTTTATAATTATAATAAAGAATGGCCATTGGACTTCATGAATGAAAGATGTCACAAGTCAGTTTGTGTATATGCTTTGATGATGGGCTATCATTAAAATATATTTAAATGGAAGTATGGTAGGCAAAAAAGAACATAAGCCTCTTACAATTGCTATGGTATCGTCTTATTGCGGACGCAAGGGGTCAAAATAATTGGAGAACTCTAGGGCGTGGGACGAACTACACAACTACAAAATATTTGAAAATAAGTTTAAATTAGAGTCCATTTCACTTTATGTTTTAAAAAAGTCAATATGGGAAATAAACATGAAAACTGAAAGTCTGAGTACAATGTACCATATTACTTTAATTATAGTAAGTTTACTTACACTTAGTGAGTGAAAGTCCTTTGCTGATAAGTCGATCAACTTGTGACAAGTTTCTAAAATCAGTTATACTTACCGCGGTTTTATAATATGACTTTAACATGACAATTTTCAGTTATTTGTATTGTATACAGTATATCCACCGTAAGGTTTTCTGGAGGACAAATGGACTAAAAATTAAATTTTTCGAAAAAAATGAATTCTTGATAAATGTTTTTGCTTATTAAAAAATATGAATTATGCCCTTTTCCTCTAAAAGTATTTTAGAGGAGAATGTTATTTGAAAAAGTTGTTTAGAATGCCATCTTTAGTCGGAAAACAAAATTGCACTTAAATGTATATATTTGCATAAAATAGTTTACATCGCATTTTTCTAAGACTATTTTCTTCTATAAGATTTGCCAAAATTATTGTAAACACATGCTTTAACTGTAAAGCAAAGGATCCATTTAGTACAGAAAATTAGTAATACACTAATATCATACAAAATAATATTTTTTATTCGTTTATAGAAATTATAATTCAAATACACCCACTGCGTATTCGATAAATTTTTCAAAATTTTCTCGAATAAGTTTATAACTGTCTCTAATTTCTTCAGTTCAGTTATTTTCCCTTTTAGAAGTTAACTGTTGCTTCAATAATTGGTCTGTTGTTTACTATTTGCTTAAGGCGAATCCACATGTCAGCATCAGCAATAGTCAAATCAGAACTCCTTGGGGGCCATAGAACAGGACCGTTGCGACCGATCCATCTCCTAGCGAAATTGGTTTTAGGAAATCAGAAACTTCAGCAGCGAAATACACACACTGCAATGGTGTAGGAAAATTTCTGTTTTACGGATATAAACCAAAGCATTTAAAAATACATGGCCAAAAACAGATAATTTATTAAAAAATATCATATTTGTACAAAATGCAAAATTTTAATTAAGTAGATACCAGGAATGAATGACTACAGCGGCTTACAACCAGTTTTTAATTTCAACTAAATATCAAATAAAATTAAAAATATTATTCTAAAAATAAACCATTTTTTTTGTTATGCCATATTTTTTTTAATAACGAGTCTGTCCTATGGAATTTATCTTTGCGCGATATCTTCTTGGCTTACTCAGAATTAAATTGTCAAAATTTTCCTGAGGTATGATAATCCAAGTAACATTTAACGCAGCAAACAGTTATTCTCGATTATGAAATTGCGAGTTTTTATGCAAAACCCTTCTTTGTAGCATATCCCATGCGTGCTCTATAGGGTTTAGGTCTGGCGATTGGGCAGGCCGTGGCGATATGGTTGTTTTGTATAAATTGTGTAGCATGTCTAGCGACAGGAGGACGCGCGTTGCCGTGCATTAAAATAAAGGCTGGTCCAACAAGTCTTGCATGGGATAAGACAACTGGTTGAAGAATCTCTTCCACATATCGATGAGCATTTAAAAAATGTTCAACCAAAACAAGATAGGTTCTTCTGCTCTATAACTGTAGACTTCTTGCACATTTTCCAAAACTCTTTATAGTCCAGATTATCTCCATATCCCAATCTTCTTGAATCTGGATGCAACCCAAACCGAGATTCATCTGTAAAAAGAACCGGAGCCCATTAATTAGTAGTCCAATTATCGTGTTCTCCTGCCGAAGCTAAACGAGCAGCGCGATTCCCTCTAGAAAGTGACTGGCATCTCAATCTGTTTCGAACTGTAGGATTTAAAATTGCGATATTATGCGTTTTGCTTACCTGATTCTGGAACAGTTATAGTGGGATTTTTTCTAGCCATTTGCACAATAAAACGACCTTGGTTTCTTTCAGAAACATCACCTGTTTCTTGGAAACATGCCCATAATCTCGAGATTACTCTCTGTGATGTGTGGAGAACTGCAGCTACACCGGCTTGCCCAGTACCAGCTTCTAACATTCCAACAGCTCGCAATATTTCATCACGATTAAGATAGCGTCTTTGCATGATAAACAAGTAACAGACGGAGTCTATACTCTACTTGTATTCACACTACACCGACCAATAATTTCAAATTTTTAAACTGATATGACTACTTACTTTGATTTAAAAACATGTTTTTGCTGAAGTGAGGTTTTTTAATTGTAAAATAGTGTAGTCCATTTCTTATGTAAAAAAAAATAAAATTCATATCTCTTATCATTATTCTAAACATATTTTTACCAACCCAAAACACTTAAAAGCGATAAAAATTTGTTTACCCTCATTTAAATAAATATCCCTAGACCATTGCGGTGTGTGTATGTAGAACAACCATCGTATTGGAAAAATATTTCGTTGTGAGATTCAAGTGGCAACAAATTTAAATTACCGAAGAAAAACGTGTTGAGCATCAGGAGATATTATACTATGATAAGAACTAACACATCAAACATTTTCTTTCATGTAAAATTGTCTCCTCTTGAGGATTCTAAATTCTGGATTATTTTTGCTCCCATATATAATCTGTTTACTGTTTCATACTCCTCTGAGGACACTATTAATTTATGAAAATGCATATTATCACCTGTAATTTCGTTTCCCACCCATAAACAAAACATTAAACATTCTCCTCTTCCAAAGTAAGATTGAAATGTGATCTATACGGAAATATTCTAATTTCTTTTTAAGTTTTTTGTATGCAGCTTTTTAAGACAATTTCCTAATCTTGAGCTTGATTCCTTAACGACATTACAGGGTTTTCTTTCACAGATTGGAAAACTACAACTGTCGCAGCTGAACCAGTACTTCTAAACTTTTTGATTAATTTATGAACCCCCATTCTCAATAATGAAACTATATGAATTTTCTCCATTTCCGTTGAATTCTACTAAATAAATCCTTTGCTCTCTAGTTAACATGTTTGTCCTTTTGCGCTACATTTTTGACCTTAAAGGGCTGAAAAAGACGCGATAGACGAAAACATAAAGATTTAAGTGAAAATTTGTATTCTGACCAATGATAAAGTTGAGTCCTAACACTGGAACCTGTGGTGGAAGATAGATCAAAATACAAGAGTTCTAACCACACTACACCACAACTTGTTACGTCCTGGACGCGCGTTTCGCTAACCAAGTTAGCATCATCAGCAGATGATGCTAACTTGGAACTAACAAGTTGTGGTGTAGTGTGGTTAGAACTCTTGTATTTTGATCAATGATGAAATTCTAAACAAATTTTTCAAATAACATTTTCCTCGAAAATAAAAAATAAAGGTAGTTTACGATACTTATGCCGCGATACGAGACTATGTGTTCATCTCCTCTCGTCTCGACTTCGGCTAATCTCGTATCGACTTCAAATATATTAACCTATCCAATTAAAGGTTAAATAAATATGTTGAATGAAATGAAATGAATGAACATGACATTTTCGTTTACATATTGATACTCTATAGCACATGCATGGATGTTAATACCTGCTTTCCTTTTCTTTTATTTGATAAATTTAACTGGTCACAATACGTAATTTATAAAATAATCGTAATTTTTTTATCACAACATTCTAACAGTGCTGGCTGTAGACTTTCAGTTTCTATTATTAAAAGAATTGCTAATTTACAAAATGTCAGCTTTGATAAAATAGTTTTCTGACATTTATTTTTGCTACAAGTTTAAACTCTTCCTGGGCTACCTAGTCTAACACTGTGGTGTTTGCTATACTAAGAACTACATTTTTATTCTAAGTTATAAATATTCCAATATTTAAAAAAAAGTCAAATTTGTATTAATTTAACCCAATTTTTCTCCTGGGTTATTACCTACACTTGACCAAAATAGGATGATACTAAACAGTAGAGTATGGACTGATACCACAAACATGATTTATCTATTTTTGTGCCGATACCTTCAGTTAGGTAACAAATACAATAAAACAATAAATGGCCCTTTTGCAGCGGAGACCATAAACGATTATTAGTTGGTTTTTCTTACATTTTATTAGGTTTTGTATGGACTAGAAAGTTGTAAAAAGAACATAGTCAGTTGAATATAGAGTCTTGTTTTGAAAGCTTCCTCGATTAAATTATGATTGTCCCCCCTCTCCAGGTTGTTTGAAAAATAAGCCAAAAATTATATTTTATGTTTCCTACAACCATTATATAAGGTATACAAGATTTCATTCATTTCAAATACCTTTTATAAAAAGTATAAGAAAACTAAAGTAATTAAATAAAATGTTATAAGCGGGTTACAATGAATTAAAAATACTATTTAGTTTATTGGCGGGTCATTATTTTACGATTTGCCGCTATTAAGCGGTAGGTTTTTGATTTTTAGTTAGAGGTTTTTGCATTTTATTTCAGCGAATTAACGTAGTTTATATGAAAGTTTATTAAAATTATTAGCTAAAATCATATACGTTTAAAAACCAATATCCACTAGATTGCATCGTGTAAATATAAGGAACCCCGGGCATGTATAATTAGATACATAGAATACACTTTAACACACAAAATGTTTATAATATATATATATATATATATATATATATATATATATATATATATATATATATATTGCGAAATGCCTTCATGAACAATAGTATTGAAAAACTAAGAAGTATTTAGCTTATTTTTGAGGCTTTTGATTTATTGTCATGTTTCCACAAAAAATCGACCACTGTGCGGCGCTGGAGGTGGCCGGCGATGGTATCGTCCTGGATAAACATTATCGCAAGTTATTACACATTTTTTTGTAAAATAACATGATCGTAGAAAAAATATTACATATAACTCAAGGATTAATATAAAATATTTTTTGTTTTGAGAATCGCATTTTTTTCACGCAAACTAGGCTTTTTCTCGAAAAATTAAATTTTTGCTCCAATCGTCCTCTTGTAAACCCTATCCGTGAACATCGATGGACTTATGTATATGTACAAAATTTCAAAGGTGGAGATGGTTTAGGAGACAAGGACAAGTTTATAAAATTTACGTATTATCATCAAAGCAAAGGATTATCAAGGGGATTAAGATGAAAGGGAAAGTTATCATACTATTGTTCTGTTATAGTTCTAGGAATATACAAAATTTTAAGGCAATATGTTAAGTGGATGTATTTCAAAATTAATACCGCATCTAGTAAACCCAAAATATCCTTATTTTTTGAAAATTTCCTAAATATATCTGTATATGAATATTTCACAGAATTCCAAAGAAAATTCTTTTAGTGAGTTAATAGAAAGAAAAACTATATCAAACTGGGTATTTTATTGTAGTTACAGCATATAAGTTTGTAGATTAACAGTGTTTAAGTTGTTCAACAGTTAATAAGAAAGACTCAAATGATACGTTTAATTTCCTGTTACTATTAGGTTTTTCTCTATGCTCTTTGTTTGTTTAGTAAATGTGTTATATACACTGATATTAGTTACTATTTATCCATTTTTATTATCATAATATATTAGTTTTAGTAGGCGAGACTTGTATCTTTATGTTTATTTTGAAAGGTACTAAATTTAATATGGACTTTTCTATCTAAGACGACGTTCTAATAATATAGAAACACCTAGACTTGTATTGTAATAAATTAGCAGCAGAAAATTTAAATGCGGTTTAAATTTCCGGCAAGGCGTTCGATATAATAGTTTGTTTAGATGAAGTATCATAAAAGAATCTAGAATTTTGAAGAAGCCACTAACAAAACTAGAAAAATAGGGTTTATGAAAAAGATTCAATAAAGATGTTATCTCGAAAGTGGAATTACGGAAGCCATTAATAAACTGTAAGATACTTGTTAAAACTAAGGGGGCAATTGCCCTTTCTTCCCCCCTATGCCCTATGGGCCCCTTTAACGAAACAAACCATGACCTAGTAATTTGTTCTGTATCATAAACAACTATAAACAAAGTAGAATGAAACTTAAAACCAGAATAAAAAATATCGCCATGTGTGCAGTTGGGAGCAAAAGGTAAGGAAGCGAGA
Source organism: Kuschelorhynchus macadamiae (assembly GCA_030620095.1). Classification (NCBI taxonomy): domain Eukaryota; kingdom Metazoa; phylum Arthropoda; class Insecta; order Coleoptera; family Curculionidae; genus Kuschelorhynchus; species Kuschelorhynchus macadamiae. The sequence continues at coordinate 1,333,014 of JAUTXW010005503.1, read as the reverse complement.
AAGACGTAGCCCAGGAGTTCGCGACTGGCCGGCCGTAGTTCCGGCCGGGCCGTCCCAACGTCCAACTGACCGGCACAGTTGCCGCGGTTTTTTTAAGTAGCTCTTTCAAAATTACCGTGTAAAAAGCCTTTTTCCCATACGATCAGATCGAAATTACAACTTGATTGTCCCAAATTGCATAATGTGGGTTATGATTTTTTTGCGAGCTTTCCCATATTTATGCTCCATTTATTTGGAAAGTTATTATAGTTCTTTAGTGTTATTAGTATAATTGAAATAATTTAGTGATATTTATATATCACCCAGAACACTAATGTACAGTGTACAGCTGTTTTTTTTGCGTAAAAGAAACTTATATTCAGTAAGGAATTAAAGTAGAGAGCAAACGCACCTAACCTCCCTAAAATTTCCCAAATGTTTAAAATCTTGTGTTTTTGATTTAACAAAATTAACATTATAGCTTAATCGTTAGACAAATTAATTGTCTTTTAAATCGTTAATATATATATATATATATATATATATATATATATATATATATATATATATATATATATATATATATATATATATATATATATATATGTTATGGTACTTTTGCTGTTGATTACAAATATTTCACAGTTTAAAAAAAAAATGATAAAATACTTCTATTCAAGAGGAATTCTTAGTATAAAATATTATTGCAGTTTTTTTACTATAATCTTTTTTTTTATCGACCGACAAATTTAATTAACATAAAAGGTGTCTAATAAGTCTGTTTATGCATGTCAGTATAAGCAAGGTTGGGTGAAACCTCTCGATACCTTGTGTGTTCCTAAACCTATATGAATGAGATATTAATAATAGTCACACATTTTAAAATCTCTCCTTTCCTAGGACTGAATATAAAATAATGGAGTAATGGGTGTAAAATTATTATGAAAGTATTTTATAGAGACATATAGTTTAGGATAAACTTGTATTAATAGAACTATTATGGAATTGTTATTTTAGGGAGATACTAATGAAAATAATAAATTAATTATTTGACGTTAAATGTTTAAAAAACCAAACTGTCAATTCCATGACTTATTAGAGTTTTATTAGACTTTTGCCATTGTTTTTTTTTTCTCTTACTGATGTAGTATAACTATGTGTTTATGTATATTGTAAGGTTTATTCCGGTGTGGCCAGCCATATTTATAAATATAAAGTTATCAATAAGATGAATAATTACTTTTTCTAAAAACGTTTGATTTTTGAGCATCCATTTAGCGTAACATATAAAATTAGTCCTGTTCCTATATATTATAAAAAAGTGCTCTTACCTCTTTGATACATAATTGTCATCGAAGATACAATGAGTCAAATTCTAATTACATGTAATGAAGTCAAGCGCGATTCAACTAAATTCTTAACACAACACAGGCACACAGAAATAGCTAGAATGTATCAAATACCTGAAGTATTCTTCCAGCCTACCTGACGTGATGCGGCAGGGTGATTAGAAACTATATGACAGTAATGACATCGCAAAACCTTTATCTACTCGTTTTCAATCCTGTTATTTCAATTACTCCGATGTAAGTATTGATAATTTCAACCCTGTTGAATTTCACACTACCCTATCTTACCAGAGTTTTACTGAAACTGATATAAGTGAAAAATTGTTGCATTTGGACATCTCAAAGAAAGCTGAATCTGACGGAATACCACCTATGTTGTTGAAAAGCTGCTGCTAGTCACTCATATATTCACTGAAAATACTTTTTCAAAGGTCCGTGGATGATGAATGTTTTCCTTCGTTATGGAAGAATTCTAATCTCTTTTCTGTTTTTAAATCTGGGGATAAATCTAACGTTGCCAACTATGTAGGCATACCTTTACTCTCTACGATATCTAAAGTCCTTGAAGCCATTGTTACTGATGAAATATTTAATACATTTAAAAATTATATCAGAACTTTCTTGTTACCAATGTTGAAGCTGGAAATAAAGTTGATTGCATCTATACAGACTTATCAAAAGTTTTTGATGACATTTGTCACTCTTTGTTGATGAAGAAACTCTCTGATGTTGGTATCTGGAGTGGATTGGGTCCTGTCTATTTCAAGGCCATCAGCGTGTGGTTGTTTGTGGCTCTGTTTAACACGAAGTGTTGGTGTCGTTGGGTGTTCTCCAGGATTCGCACTTTTTTTATTGTTTACTTCTTCTTCCACTCACTTCATCTCAGTGCCTTTTGTACGCGAATGACCTAATATTTTGTCTCGTTCTGATGGTTTACAGTCTGATCTTGATAAATTTGCGAAATGGTGTAGTTTTTAATTTTTAATCAATAATAAGTCTAAATGTAAATCTGTTAGCTTTTACAAGTGTCGGAAACCAATTAGAACATGTTATACTATTATTAAATTAAACATTGAAAACGTTGCATCGTTTAATGATCTTGCAGCAATTTTTCAAACGGATTTGACTTTTAATCTTCATATTGATAGCATAGTTCCGAAAGGCCTTTATTAAAAGACATACTAGGCTTATCAAAGATAGAAGGGCGCATACTTGTCTATATAACTCCTTAGTTAGTAGTATTGTTCCGTCATATGGTCTCCATTTTATGCTTATACCTTAAATAGCTAATAACTTAACTTATGAAACCAGGCTTTTACTGTGTGGTTTTAACTCTTGAATGTCGACGTAAAAATGCTTACTTGTTATTTGTTTACAAACTTGTCAATGGTAATCAATTGAAGTAGTCCATTAAATCTAGTTTTATTTCTAGTACCAGTAAGACACACTAGACGACTGCAATTCTTTTATGAACGATATCGAAGAAGGAATTATGGTTTTAGCGCCTTAGCCCAACACTCTTTCTGAACGAGGGAGAATCACCATTAAATGCAAAATTGTCAAAATAAGCATTAATTTGCAAAATTTTGCCAACAGTTTTGCATAAAATTTGACGAACACCCGATTTTTAAATTAATTCCACTATAAGATGGATTAAATCGTGAAAGGGTTTTCTAGAAGATATGACACTTCTCGCAATTAGATAGATTTACTAAAAACCGATTGTTTGGTGTCATTTTTCTGCCATGCAGGCAATTCTGCCTTATCCACCTATTAAACAAAATAGAATTTTTTATCCTTAGATACAACATATTAGAAATCTCTTGTGAACAGCTGGAACGCGATACTTTGTGAGTTGGTATTTAATTTTGTTATAAACTTCAGGCCAATAATATGGAACATGTTAGTAGTGATGACTAACTATCAACATTATTTCACTCTCGTTTCATTTATATGACTAATTAACTTGTTCAAATTGTTTTTTAACTTAGGGCTTTCACTTCAGTTTTGAGATGTTGTTTGTTTCTATTCCTAAAATAATTTGTGGAGTTTTTTGTTTTATTTTAGAAAGCTGCATGTGGCAACCTTGCAAATGACCGGAAGCTTATCAAGTCTTAGACGCGTTGCCGCGATCACTCAATGAAACCGAGTAATGGGGCCCAGACAAGAACCTTGGGGCACAACACGCGCTTTTACTAATTAGATACACCGTGTAATTCCTGGAAAAATCGACTTTAAATTGACACAACTGTTTTATGCCGTGTAACTAGAGTCGCGTGAGCTAATTTTAATTGATATGTCATACGTCACAAATGTCGAAGTTTCTGTCGGACAGTTTTAAAATAAACGCTTGTCAAGTTGAGTGAAACTTAGGATTTGATTTAATTTAATTTAATTCATTTTGTTGTTATGAAAACGAGTACAGCTTTAATGACTGTAATTAAATAAATGAACCAACATTTATAAACTTGATGCCTATTAATATGCAAAAAGTATGCAGAGATACGGATATAAACTATGTATCTTTTTACAACTTGAGTATTAATTTATGATATGCACGCAACAAGTTTACACACTTTGGAATCTACTTACTGTTTTTACATTTAAACATATTAATAATATGTAAAGACAAAATTTGAGTACCTTTAGTTCGACATTAACGACATTTGCTTTAGTCTTCTTCAGGCGCAAATTAGGCTGAGTAGGCTGAAAGCTAGGTTCCCCAAGGAAATTTATTTGTTCAGATAAAAAGATTCATCAATAGGACTTAAGTTAAAGTCATCACGATCGAATTGCATAAGGGTGTACACCGTGTTCCACATAAATGTACCCACTATACTATCTGGAAATCTGTAGTATATACGAAAAAAAGTTTCATACAAAATTTTCTTTAAATTTAAAGTTCTTTTAAAATATAATGTTTCCATGTATACAGGGTGTTCCAATTTTGCTGGGACGACATGAACTAGAAAATTTTAAATGGGACACCCTGTATTTTTGTCCATTATTTGATTCCTTATCAAAAATAAACATAAGTTACCAATTTAAACTATAGTCGATTTCTTCGTAGTTTCCGAGATAATTAAGGTTATGTGTGATTTTTTGAAAACGAGCTATTTTTCAAATCACTATAAAACACAGCAAAAATCTAAAATTGGGCGTTTGGGTGGTAATTTCCAGTTTATAAAGCATCAATGCATGTACGAAATACAACATTTTTGTCCACACCTATACAGGGTGGTCATACTACGAAATCAATCATGCACCTTTTTAAAGTGAAAAAAGTCGATTTTTTAAATAGAACACCCACTATGTTTTTTATTTATGCAAATGATCATAAAGATAGGTATTTTTATGATCATCATATATATGTTCTATACCTAAATTCAGTGGTTACAGAGAAAATCGCAATTCAACACAAAATCTCAATTATTTCATGATGCTGCATACTCAAAAAGAAAACTATACGAAGCCATGGAATGGATAATATAACTATTTGTTTTAAATTTGACAGTTTTTCAATTTATTTGTGTTTTTAGTGGTTGTTGTTTTATTGAAATCTTTTAGATTTAAAATAATTAGACTATAAAAACGTCTCCTTGTATCGGTGTTTACTTGTTCTGTTTAAAAAATGGTTCAATATTCAAGTCAAGAGCGACTAAATTTGTATAACTGTTACATTGAAAATAATAAAAGTCCAGAGAGTAAGAGAGTATCGCCGAATATTTCCCATGGCAAGGATACCAAACAAGAACATTTTTGACAAAATTTGCAGTAATTTATCAACTCATGGAGTTTTGAAATATAGAAAAAGGGAAAAAGCTCATTTAGTCGTCTCTGAAGATTTTCAAATGGAGGTTTTATTATATTTTATTGAATATCCTACCAACTTTTTACGAGATGCACAAAGGGATTTGAATTTTTCCATGACCAGCATACATCGAGTATAAAAAGAAAACAAAATATCCCCATATAAGTTTCAATTTTGAAGTGAAGCTGGTTATCAGACCAGACTGGATTTTTGTATGCAAATGGTGGACCTGCATTTTGACAGAGGGATTTTAAATAAAATCCTTTGGCAGATGAGACGATATTTTCCACTACGGGAATGCATAACAAAAGAATACTCAATACAATTCTAAAACAAATAATCATTTGGTAAAGCAAATTAAAAGGCAAGGACATTAAAGTGTTAAAGTGTGGTGTGGTATATTCCGCATAATAGGAACTGTGTTTTTTTAACCACTATTTGAATAGACAAACATTTTTAAACTTTTTAGAAATCAAATTATGGAAAAACTCAATGATCTTTCGAAACATATTCGTGTGGACTTGGTATATCAACAAGATAATGCTCCATACCACTGTGGAGAAGATATAAGAGCATTTTTAAACAAGCAATTTAATTTAAGTATATATATATATATATATATATATATATATATATATATATATATATATATATATATATATATATATATATATATATATATAGTAACGGTAAAATTCCATGGCCGCCCCGAAGTCCCGATTTTACACCCTCAGATTATTTTTTATGTGGCACACTTAAAGATAGAGTATATAAAAATTGAAACAATTATTTTGTAAATGAATTAAAAGAAAAAATTCGTGAAGAAATTATTAGTCTTAATACTGACGTAAATAGGAGAACAATTTTTGCGGGGTCCGGAAACCCTAAAACGCAAGGATCTGCGAAAATCTCGGAGGGTGATTTTTTCACGATTACAATACTTTCCTTTACGAGGGAATTAATAATGAAGGATGAAGATGTGTTTACTATCAGAGAATGCAAATTGAATTAGGGATGTAGTGCTTCATACCTCAGTGGTAGTTTCTTCATTGTTTTAAAAACTAACATCATCTGTGCAAAATTTAAAAGCAGGTTATACATTGGTAAAATATACAAAGTATAATACTCAAGATTCAAAATAAATGAAGTTAAGTAGTGCTACCAAAACAGATAATACTTTGAATAGACGATCCATCCAATGTTAAATAAATTACCCCTAAATGAATCTCAACTTTGTAATGTATTTCCTATAGTAGGGATATATCGAGAGATTTCCGTATAGCATAACGCCCGGGGTCGGCGCTGCTGGCCTCGCACAATGCCCAGAATTGTCAGTACTATTAAGTTTTCAGATCTTTACGTTTCAGGGTCCTTAGATGACGAAAAACATATTTTCTCGATTCCGTCGGTCAGTCTGTCTGTCTGTCTGTTCGCGGCATAGCTAAAAAACTACTTACCCGATTGACTTCAAATTTTGGTCAAAAATTAAGGGTTATATGGGAATGAACTGGTAACATTTTGGTAAAAATCCAAAGTAGCAAAACAAAATGGCGGCTTAGTGAAAAGTTAAAAAAATTATCACTAAGAAAGTGCTTAACCAATTTATCTGAAATTTTGCACAAAAATCAAGTATTATTTACTGGTAAAATTTTGGTACCAATCCAAGATGGCGGAACAAAATGGCAACTTAATAAAATATTTAAAAATTCAGCCTGAAAAAACTACTAAATGACCTGATTTCAAATTGTATGGCATAACTAATTGTAGTATAGAGATGGACTAGTAAAAGTGTGGTACTACTTCAAGATAGCGGAACAAAATGGCGGCTAAATAAAATTTTTTTAATTCGAAAAAATCACACTCTCAGGTTTTACATATATTCGCGTTTTGGCATCCCTAGATGTCAAAATATTTTTTGTCTGTCTGTCAGTTCGCGGCATAGCTTCAAAACTGCTCATCAAATTGACTTCAAATGTTAGTCAAAATTTTTATTAAAATCCAATATGCCGGAACAAGATGGCAGCCTAGTGAAACGTTAAAGAAATTATTACTAAAAAAATTTATTATCCAATTTACCTCAAATTTTGTACAAAAATCAAGTATTATGTAGGAAACAACTGGTAAAATTTTGGTATCAATCCAAGATGGCGGATTAATAAATATTTAAACATTCAGCTTGAAAAAACTACTTAATGAACTGATTTCAAATTGTGTGCCATAACAAATTGTAGCATAGAAATGAACTAGTAAAATTGTGGTAATAATTAAAAATGGCGAAACAAAATGACAGCTAAATAGACTTTTTGTAATCGGAAAAATCCCCCTCTCAAGTTTCAAATATCTTCGCGTTTTAGCGTCCCTAAATGCCAAAAAATATGATTTGTAAATTCCGTAGGTCCGCTGTTGGATTGTCTGTCTGTCTGTCTGTCAGTTCGCGGCATAGCTTAAAAACTACTCATCAGATTGACTTTAAATTTTGGACAAAAGTTAAGGCTTATATGGGGATGACCTGGTAATATTTTGGTGAAAATCCACTATACAGGAACAAGATGGCGGCCTAGTGAAACGTTAAAAAATTATTACTAAAAAAACTTATTATCCAATTTACCTCAAATTTGCTAAAAAATCAAGTGTTACGAATTCAAGATAATGGAACAAAATGGCGACCAAATAACATGTTCATAGTTACTAAATAACTATGTTCTGAACTAAATTGGTTCACACTAGTCCTAGTAAAGAAAATATCCATAATGAGGGAAGTTCCGGGTAAAGGAAATTTACCGATTTTTTTTTTTCGTTCTTTTGAGAGACCTCAACTATTTCTAGAGATTTTTAAATCAAATTTGCTACAAATTATACTATGATTAATGTCTATAGAGCAGCTAAATAGGTTTTAGAAAAAAACTTCTTGTTATTTTTTTCGAGCTGCGACCCTTTTAACTGTACGACGTCACTGGCTATTTTTACAACCAAGTCAAGTTCATTATTCTGTTCTGTAAGTCTTTGGTCTCTAAATTTTTTTTATATTTCGCACTGTTTAGGTTATTTGGCAATATTTCCATTAATGCATAACTAATTTAAAGGTCACCATGGTCATAATGAATGTGGGACATGGGAAAAAGTATAAAGTTAATGTATTATAATATCAAATTAGGTGTGCATGAATTTATATTTTGAATGATAAATGATTTCTAAACGGTGCAAAGTATCGAAAAAATCTACGATACCAAAAATTAACAGAACAGAATAAGAAGTTTGACTCTGTTTTAAAAATGGCCAGTCATGTCGTAGTTAAAAGCTCGGAGGGGTTAAAGGGGTCGTAACCCGAAAAATAACACTCCCTAGATTTTTTTAAAACTCATTTAGTCGCTTTATTGGCATTAGTCATGTTATATCGTGTACCAAATTTGATTTAAAAATCTGTTGTTGTTTTTTGGAATCTAAGGAGCCTAAAATTTGAACTAAAAATGAATAAAAGCGGACTTGAATAAGTTGCAAATTAATAAATTATCATCATTAATAAAGCATCGTAATGAAAAGACAAATGCGGAAGGTAATTGTCGCCTGAGTTGGTGTCTTCGGGACGCTGGTCCTATTAATAGGCATGTGTCGGGAATGATACATCCAGACCACAATAGTTATAAAAATATTAATAGCACAGCAGATTTCAAGTTCATTATATATAACATGTGCTGTAGATTCTAACAAAACATAAAAAATCTGAAATAGAAAACAAACAAAACATTACTGGTGGGTGTCACTCGTCTCGTAACTTTTTTATGAAATGCTCTCTCTGTGTGTGTCTCCCAATTACTTTTACTGGCTTTATGGTTGTAATTAAAAGTAATAACAAGTCTTAATTTAATTTGATGCCATTTTTATTTCCTTGCACGGAATTAGACACGGTTGTTTTTTGCTTTTGCGTCACGAAATCTTCAGGTGTAAAAGCTAAATTTATTAGCTATTATTTAACCTAATACTTTCTAGTCATAAATATGTTAATGTTTTGTACAGTACAGGCTATAAACTTGTTTAAAAATATTAAAGGTGTTGCAAGAGAAATTTTCTTCATTGTGGGGCTTTATTTTTAAAAGTAATGTATAGAGGATTCTTCTTTGGATGTTTGTAAAGTGCGGGACACGAAAGAAAACCGGGCGGTCCTTAAAATAAAGGTTCATAGTCTTAAGCAAGCGGAAAAGTAAAATTTGTGTACGCAAGTAAATTTTATGTTATTTTATTTGTTGTAATAGTCTGCCGCTTCACCTATAAGGTGCGCCAGCTAAGCGGTACGGAAAAATAATCGAGGATTTAGTAAATTTCGCACTGGTCCACTTGTAATTGGGATGTACCTAGAGTCTCCATGCACTTGCCGTTAGAAGGTTCTAGCTATTTCCAGTGGCGCCTATAAATTTCGAGCATTTGTTTTTATTTTTATATAAATGCGTTACGTTGAATTTGAATTATTATTTCGAAGTAACGATGGCGAGCAAAAGAGGAAAAACAATTCGAAGCGGTTCACGTGAAGTTATTGCGAGCGCTATAGAGGCCTGTACTAGAGAAGCTGAAAATAATAGTGTGATTATTCCAATTCAAAATCGAACAGAACGCGCTGCATTTTACACCGGTGTTTGGGAAAATAGTGTAAGAAAAATTCAAAGAGAACATAATCATCGCTCATGTTCTACTTAACCTTTAAAATCTCATGGTAAAAAAGACCCCGATTATCATGCAAAGATAAAATTGACGATGGTGATTTTCAAGTAATTCGACGAACGATAGAGGATTTTTATATAAACTTGAAGAACGTTCCGACCTGCAAACCCCTACTTCGTGCTGTAAAGAACAAAATAGATTTTCCGTACGGGTATAAAACCTTAAATAGTCTTTTACGATCAAATGGTTTTGTTTGGCGCAAGTGCCAAAATAAACGAAAATTGCTCATTGAGAGACCAAATATTTTTCACTGGCAGGTGAAATATCTATCAACTGTAAAGCAATATAGGCAAGAAGGACGCAATATTGTTTATCTAGACGAAACCTGGGTAGATAATGATATGACAGTGAACAAATGCTGGCAAATTGAAAGTGTTAGAGGTGTTGTTCAGGGAATCCGCTCTAGTAGTTCATGCTGGTTCAGAAGCCGGATTTGTTCCAGGTGCTGCTTTAGTTTTTCGCTCGGGACTAACATTTGCAGACTATCATAGACAGATGTATAGAGATAATTTTAAAAAGTGGTTGCTCGAGAAGCTTCTACCTAACATTCCTTCCAATAATGCGTCTTATCATTCTCACGTAGGTGATAAAGTGACAACTAAATACTCTACAAAAGCTCATATGATATCGTGGCCTACATCGAACAATCTTGTATGTGATCCAACATGGAGAAAATATCAATTATATAAAGTAATATCAGCCAACAAGCCTAGAGATAAAAAGTATAAAATTGACGGTCTTTTACGATCATACACCTTCAAGGTTGCCTCCATACATGTGCAACCTCAACCCTATTGAACTTGCATGGGCAGGAGTAAAAAAATATATTCGAGAGCGCAACACCGGTGAACTTTCAATTAAAGATTTAAATAAAATAACATTAGAAGCGATTGACTCAATATCGACTGAAAATTGGAAATCGTATGTTAAACATGTTCGTTCTATTGAAGATAAATACTGGGAAGTAGATGGCAAAATTGAAACGGTTATTGATGATTTAGTTATCACACTGGGATCTTCAGGTAGTGACGACGAAACCTCATCATTTTCAGAAGAAAACCACGATTTAGAAGGAATCGAACCATTAGAATCACAGCCGTCAACCTGAAAAATGGCTTAGTTTTTTTTCATATATTTTGTAAAATTGTTCATAAAGTAGCTGTCAATAAACTGCTTCAAAATAATTAATTTTCTATTCAATACCTGGTGTCAAAAAATATTTAATATTCCAATTAATATTTGAAAAACTACAGAACTCATATTTTTCCAAAATTAACACATCAATGTAGTTATAGTAGGGATGCCAGCACTGATTCCAGTGAACAAGATTTATCAAAATTTTAACTTATGCAGTTCGACTTTGGGCTATTCGGAAATGCCAAACGTGATTTTTGTCTCTGTCTGTCATATTACTTTGTACAGGGGGCGCCATTGTGAAATACTATACAGGGCGTTTCCTAATTGCGTGCTAATGTTAAAGGGGGGTGATTCTTGGACCTTTTTAAGAAAAAAGTTGAATATGAACCTAAAAGTCTTAACTTTGGAGATGCAGGGTTTTAAAAAACATTTTTTTTTTAATCCTAATTTTGATGCTATTATAGAAAAATAACTGTGTGAAATTTGATACACGTCTTTTATGCATAAAAGGGCATTTTTTATTAACAATCAATTTTTGAAATTTCTACCAGTGGCGTGCATATGTAATTAATCTGGGTAAATCCGTATGCATAGGAGACATCAGCATCAGAATTGGTATGAAAAAAAATGTTTTCCTTTTAAACTTTACCATCCTGTATCTCAAAAGTTAAGACTTTTAGGACATAAAAACACACCCTTTAACATCAGCACGCAATTAGGAAACGCCCTGTATAGTACTTCATTAATGACGGCCCCTGTATAAAGTAATATGACAAACGGAGACAGACCGCCACTTTTGGCATACCCGAGTAGCCCAAAGTCGAACTGAATAAATTAAAATTTTGATAAATCTCGTTTACTGGATCTGATGCTGGCTTCCCTTGTAAAATCTGGACCCAGTATAGTGATACACGATTTACAAATCGTGTATCACTATACTGAGTGGTCCAATAATAGTGGACGTAGGCAGTAGCCCGGGAACCGTTAATGATAGAACTCCAGAACAGATGTCCGCAAATGAATTATTTTTCGAGATACGGGGTGTTAAAGTTTTTGTTAAAATCTGACGATTTATTTATTGCTCTAAAACCGGTTGAGATATGCCAATGAAATTTGGTGGCTTTAAAGAGGTAGTTATTGCGCATTTTTTGACATGCATTTAAGAATGTTATATTCATTCTTGTCGCGAATACGGGTAATGATCTCAATTGTTTAAAAAAAAATAGAACTATCTAATACAATAATATTAAACCAGAACAATAACAGAAAATAACACTAATGAAATTTTAAATAGGCGTAAAGCTACAACAAATGTTGAAAATAATCGCCCTCCGATGTGACACAAGATTCAAATCTTCACCGCATTGATTATCGTATTCCCACAAGTATTCCTGGTGTATTTCTTATTGTCTCAGAGCCGGCTATAATTCGATCCCTCAGGTCAACAACATTTTCGACGGGAGTAGAATAAACGAATGACTTAAGAAATCCCCAAATGCAAAAATCTAGAGAATTTAAATCCCGCAATCGAGCAGGCCAATTTTCCGTACCTCCCCTTCCTATCCAACGATTTGAATATACTGTACCTAATTGATTACGTACATTAATGCTAAAATGGACTGGTGTGTAGAGGAATTTCTTCAAGAACAACATTTAACTCTTCCTGTAAGAAATTAAGGTAAGATTCGCCCGTTAGTCGTTGTGGGAGGAAATACGGACCGATTAAATGATCATCAGTTACCCCAAGCCATACATTCATTGAAAACTGATGCTGAAAATGAGCTTCAAAGATTCTATGTGGATTTTCCTCGGCCCATAAGTTATTTTTATGGAAATTTCGTATACATTTTCATCCAAAAGTAGCCTCGTTAGTACTTGTTTCAGGTGGCACCGCAATTAACTCGATAACCGCCTCTTCTAGTTACACAGTTTGTACTTTTCGAGGGCGCACGCAGTCAGCCGTTTGTTTCTTAAATGTACCATTTCCGCGCAAACGTTGGTGGAGATGAGCAAATATTGTATTATGGGGTACCCTACCTCCTGGATACAGCTCAGCATAAAATCGTCGAGCTTGCCAACCATTTCCATTACTTCGACCATAATCAGAATGCATATCTGACAATTCCGCATTTGTAAAATTTTCCATTCTTTTTGATAAAATATTCGTATTTAACAGATAAATGTTGACAATAGCCTACTAGATAATATATTAAAGAAACGAATAATACGCGATAAGATATTTTATTTTTTTGCATAAAAACCGCGCCCTATACGAAAAAAAGGCTTGAGAGATTTTTTGTCACAAATTGAACGAGGAATTTATAAATAATTTTTAATTTGAAATATCTTAGTGGCGTACCATTTTTTTCTTTAAAAAAATTGAGATCATTACCCGTATGCGCGCCAATGATGAATATAAAATTCTTAATTGCATGTCAAACAATGCGCAATAACTTTGACCTTTGAAAACTCACCAAATTTTACTGGTATATCTCGACCGGTTTTAGAGCAATAAAGAAATCGTCAGATTTTAACAAAAACTTTAACAACCCGTATCTCGGAAAACGAATCATTTGCGGACATACGTTTATATAGCAAACTGTCATTATTTTTTCATCCATAATCACCCCCTGAAGTTTGTTGCACTTATTTACTAACACCCTGTATATTTTTATTTATTTATTAAGTAGATCGCGTCAATAACTAAAAGATAATAATAAAAAAATAAAGCTCACAACTTACAACTATCATAAAATGACTAACAGAGGTCATGTTAGAAAGTAATTAGCATTATTTATAGCTCATTCAGATCTTTATCTTCTAAGAACTCATTAGTACTATAATATTCTGCTCTCAAGGATGCTGTGGCTCTCAAATAATGATACAAGGCGATCAAAAATTGCACTTTTAAAACCTTATTTACATTTGAGAGACGTGAAATAGGTCTATAGTTATCAAACTTGTCCCTAACGCCTATTTTTGTTAATGAGTCTTATCCAGGCCTCCTTCAATGCCTCAGGGTAGATACCACTAAGAAAGGATAAATTAATTATATGAGCCAATGAACAGCTATCCTGTCCGCTACTTATTTCAGAATCGACACAGGGATCTCGTCACTTGTCACAGACTTTTTATTTTTCATTTGGATTTTGTATATATCTCCTAGTTAGTTTTTGGCTCAAACAAGAACCTAGGCCCTGTTAGGTTAATTTTTGAAATATCAGTTTGTTTATTTATATTTATATCAGAACAACCACTTCTAAAAAGTGTTTTTTTTTTGTTCGGAAAAGAACTAAAAATTGAGGTAATTTTATTATTTTTATTTGTTATATCTTTAATGAGGGACCAGGTTTGTTTTATTATCTCATTCAGTTATGTAAGAAGTTTTGTTAACTTCTTTAGCCTGATTTATTACCTGTTTTACAATTTTTGAATAATTCTTATATTCTTCTGAAATCCTACTTGCCATTACTTCTTCATAGAGGACTCTTTTTGTTCTTTTTGCTCCATTTGTTATTTATGTAAATAAATTTCATGGAGAAAATCGGATTTTTTTTCCATACTTTTTTCATAAAATTTTGAGACATTGTGCTATGATTCAAAAAACATTTATCTTCATCTTCGGATGAAGTATTATGGTTTTTAAATCACGAATTTATCTTTGATGCTTCTAGAGATATAGGGCTTTTACGGGAATCATCCATTTTTATTGTTCAAAACATTTAATAACGAGACATTGTCTAAATTCAACAACTTTACAACGTTTTAATTAATAACAATTTTAATATTGTATTGATTGATTGAGAAATATTGTTCCATACATCGACAAGAGCTTCTCCCAAGGCATCAAGATTTTTCGAGACGCTCTGATGAGACAAATGTTCAATAGGGTTCATATTCGGGCATTTTGGAGGCCATATTATGACTTTTGTGCCGACTTGATCCAGATAATCACGAACAATTCTGGCGATGTGTGGTCTGTTATTGTCATGCATCAGCAGAAAGTTATTTTCTATGAAATGTGCGAATAGAACTTCATGTTCTTGTAAATATTCTCTATACCGGGTAACTACGAAATTATTGCCGGCGAAATATCTCCGTTACTGGAATTTGTTAAAATGACATAAAAGCTACAATTTGTGCCGATCGACATGTCAAAGCCAACTTCCGGTTTATCCAGAAATTACATTTCTTATTTTAAATACTATGTTTTTTTCTTTTCATGATATTCGTCATTAAACTGCATTTCTAATGAGATTACACAAGTTACTATTTAGTTAAAAAACAGCTTAGAAAAAAAATATTTTTAAAATTTATCAAGCAGGCTGTGGAAACAAAAGTAAAAATGAAAATGCGCGAAGCAAACCATGGAAATCAAAAATTACTTGATAACAATGACTACTGTTATAAAATTGTGTTCTCTTCTCATCTGTCAGCTTTACAACATAACGTTCACTTTACGCATCCAAAGAAATTCCTTCCAGACCATTATGGAACCGCCTCCAAAACTTTCCCGTTCGCTCATCACGCGCTGCTTATATCACGGTTTTCCAACAATCCGCAATGCTCTCTTCTAGAGCGAGGTCTAGCTTCACGATGTCTTAGAAGTAATCTTGGTCCTGTCGCAGGTCTTCTAGCCTGCAAGTTTCCTTCCTGCATTCTGCGACAAACCGTTTTACTACTTATATGTGCTCTGTGAACTTCTCTAGCAGAAGTTTGAAATTAATTGCCTATAATCTGCAACCGAATGAAACGATCTTCAATATTAGTGGTACTTTTAGGGCGTCCTGAACCAGTTTTTCTGTGGCATTAACTCGTTTCTTCATATCGTTGAATTGCCATACTCCAGCCAGTTGTTTCGGGAACATCAATATATCTTTTACTTCTGCCCTCTTCTACAACAGCTAACATTCGTGCCACCTGTAAATTATTCTTGATATATAATTAAGTAGCGCAAAAACGTAAACATACACGAGTTAATGAATTATCGACAAATGTCATTATGCTCAAATTAAACTGTCAGATTTGCCCTGGCCTTCTCAAATTTTTGATGAAAAAATCAGTTAATTTTGTACTAATTGGCTATACTTAATCGACAAAATGCAAGTTCCCGTTAAAACCCTATATCCCCGGAAGTACTAAAGATAAAGTGGTGGTTAAAAAACCAAAATGTTTGATTAAATGGTGTTTGAAACATAGAGGGTTAACTCATAGAGTGTTTCGAAATTTTATGAAAAAGTATTGTTGAAATTTTTCAAAAAATCATTTGCTTCTAATATCGCTTGTGGAGAATGAATTAAGCTCTGTACTAAAAAAAACATTGTTAGAATCGGGGAATTGATTTAGAAAACATCCGATTTTAAGGGTTATTTCCTACAGATAAAAAGCAATGTCATCGTTATTTCGTTATTAATTGAAATTTTAAGTTATTTCTTTTTTGACGTTACCATACAGATAATTTCGCTACACCCCTGACCATACATTTTAACTGACATGTTTTCTAACTCACGGTTGGGATAATTAAATACAGCCCAGCGTTAACTTCATACAGTAGATTCAGTTTAGTCCAGTCATGGACATTTAGCATTGTGAAGTGAAATTGGACACATTGGTACTTGAATAAAAGACCGCTTGGGAAAACCATGTACCGCCCTCGTATTTTTTAGAGATACAATATCTTTTCTCTCATACTCTTTACTAGGAAAAGTAGCCAGTGGTGCACACTGTCTGTGACACTGTCACAAACATTTCTATTAACTATAATTGTTTAATATAGTCTGTGCATGTAAATTAAAAAATCCGTGTTATTTTTAAATTAATTACATTTCGCTAATTTCAATTAGAGCTTTTGAAAACACATTTCTTGCTTTTTAAACACTATGTAAAAATTGGCATTTGTTATCCTATACTTATTAATATACCTAAAAAGATATTGTAAAATCAGATTGGAAATTAATTAAACCTAATTCAGTTTTCTATTCGATGCTTGCTATATTAAGTTGTTAAATGTATCATTTTTAGACCGTCCTAACTATTCATGAGCCTATTGTATTTCATAGCTGGAAATAAAACTAGGTAGTTACTAAAAATTACAGTTATATATTATACTTCGAAATAAATTGACGATATTACCGATAAGATTATTGGTCACAATTTTTGGCGATATCGCGGAAAGGCAGATGTGGCACACGCCTGATTTTATCCAAACTCAAATGCCCTTTCGACTGTGATTTTGTCACGAATTTCCTATCGTTGAAAAATCGATAGGAAATGTTCATTTTGATTATTTAAATGCGGTGATTTTTATCTACCCTTCAAAACTATTGATAGCTGTACGTTGTGAGTATCAGGAAGTTAGGTTTAGCTCTGATAATGATTTTTTTATAATTCGAAGAACTCTAGAAAATTACGTGAAAGTACCTATGTGATTTACATGAAGTGGTTAGAAAAGACAGCATCTAGCAATTTTATTTAATTTTTCAGCTTCTATTTTGCTGGTCGAAGGAGTGCCTGTTTAGGGTTATACTACCTAGGTACCCATTGGGCAGTTTTGCAAAGGTTGCCATGAAAATACCGTTTATTTAACAAACGTTAAAAACTGATAAAACTGAAGTTTCTTGTTGAAAACTTTGTGTTACTATGGCAAATTGGCCAAATAACCAACGGATCTTTGCTGTAAAATCGTTTCTCCTGGCTCAGTCCTTTGTGCAAACGCAGTGACATTTTCGACATGAATTTAATTTACCGGTCCGTACTAAAGTTCCGACAAGAAATTCGATTTTAAGAGAAAGGTAAGAAATTTAAACAACAGAGGAACTGTGATCTCCAACTTTGTCAATCGTACCCGTACAGTTCGTACAGAAGAAAATATTGAAAGAGTCAGGGCAGCTGTTGAACAGACTCCACAACGTTCTGCAATTGGCCAATCAGCTGCACTCCACATTACAGAACGAAGCTTGCGACGAATCTTACATCAGGATTTGAAATTCCGTCCGTACAAGATACAGATTGGCCTTGTACATCCTCCATAGGAACAGCACTCATCATATCCCATTAACCGGCGAGTTTTTATAAAATAAATTATAATGGCGCTTATGGAGACTTCCTTAAGCTGGCGATAATAAACCAGCTTTGGTAAGCTAGAGGTGAATTCTTTGATTGACTTCGATTTCGATTTTTTTTTAAGGAAACCCGAGGTACAGATGCTTCTTTTGGTGCTCCATTTATGAAAATCCGTCCAGGCGTTTAGCCTGTTGGGTGTAAGAAACAAACATACATAGATATCTGTAAAACACATTATTCTGTATACGCGGTCGGGTAAAAAACTTAAGACTACTGATAGTAAATGTCTCTCATTAGCGAAGTAAAATATGAAAATTTCTTTCGGTAGAGAAAAAAATTAGTAACTTCATGGTAAGAATGGCCCTTGATAAATATCAAGTAACTAAAAAATTAACGTTTTTTTTTGTTATTTATGGCAAAGTCATAATCTCATACAGTATAGCTGTAATAAAGTCTCCATGAAGTGAAATAATTTTAGTGGCATTTATTTAATACTTAAAATTGTTAATTGACAATAGGCTCATTTTATGAAAAATCAGTAAAAATTTTTTTTGGCCGGGGTATTGTTCCTTCAAGTGCGTAGATAATACCACAGTTTTTTTAAATTTTTATAATATTTTTTTTTTTAGTTGTGACGGTCGGTTTTGGGGATTCCCAAGGCCTTAACGCTCGCCGCGCATTAAATTAAAACCATCAAAAAAATCTATGATGTCTTCTGTTCTACTGAAACTTGGCTTAATGGCAGTGTTAGTTCTGATGAACTGTTTAGTGGTGAATTTGTCGTGTACCGTCGCGTCGTCAGAGGAAATCTTCGATTTCAACTAAGAGTGATTGCTGGGGTGTTGTGTGTGCTATGTTTAAGGGTGTGTCATCGCCCAGATCTTCAATCAGATGTAGAGGACCTATGGATTTCTGTGGATGTTAAGAATGGGGAAAAGTTTATTTGCCTCCAAATGACATTATAGCTTGTTATTCATTTTTAAGCAAATTAAAACAGCACGAGACAATAATAGGAAAACATTGCACGTTAATATTAGGAGATCTTAATTTTTCCTCAATAGAGTTGTATCCAGTTAATAATGAACGTTTTTTGGAACCAAGAAATGTTGAACTTAAATAGTCATCGACTCTTTTTCATCTCTTGAATTGACGCAATTTAATAACATTCTGTTTCGCTTTCAGCTAATTGCGTTGTGGATGAGTATCTGCACCATCCGACTTTCGAATTTAATGTAAGAAAAAATATATCTAGAAATCTCCGTCATTTACAAAGCTTATTTTCTAATTTTAAAAGACAGATATCCATCATACCAACGATGAAATTTCCTGAACTAAATGGTTAAGGCTTTGAAATAACAGGAGTGTTGATTCTATCACTGATATTTTTTATAATAACCTTAATAGAATTATAGATAAGATTGTTCCTAAATATAAAATTAAGGGTGGATTTTCTATATATTTTAAAAAAACTACAATTTTGCAGAAAAATCGAGCTCATAAAAAATTGAACGTATATGGGGATCACAACCTACTTATTTCTCATTTGTGGCGCCAGTGTAAACAGATGATGTAAAATGATTATTATGATTATATATAAAACATTGAAACTGACATGCCAGTAATGTAAAACTGCATTTTCTGGAAATTCATTAAAAACAAAAAGAATAGTACTAGCGCGATTCTCTGTTCTGTATTTTATGGAAACGAAACAGCTACCTCAGGCAGAGATGTGTGTGAGCTATTCTCAGATAGTTTTTAGAGGTATTACGTTCATTCAGTTTTTCAGAAGCCTTTATTTCCCAACGTTCATGATAATTTTAAAATTAGTGAGGCAGACATTCAAAACGTTATAGAATCACTTAATGTAAATAACGCCACGGACCCGGATAACATACCGATATTGTTTGTTTAGTCATGCAAATCCTTAACATAACCACTTCCATACATTTTTAATGTATCCCTACTTGATGGCACCCATCCGTCTAAATGGAAATTATCCCACTTAATTCCCATTTTTAAGAGTTGTGATATGCATAATGTTCAAAACTATCAACCTGTGATTGTTTGCAAAGGTATCTGAAAAAATAATTTATTTAAAAGTTTTAAATCAAGTAGAACATATTATATTACCGGAGCAACACGGTTGGTTTCCATATAGGTCGATCGAGGCAAACTTGGTTACATTTGTAAAGTTTCTTTCTGAAACAATGGATAGGCGGATTCAGGTGGATGCTACATAGACCGACTTCAGTAAAGCGTTTGATGAAATTAATCATGGAATTGTAATAGATCGCCTGGCTGAGGTCGCCGTATCTGAATTCCTGTTGCGCTGGATTTGGTCTTATCTGCGGGATAGACTACTGGTGGTGTATATTAATGGGCATCAATCCAACCCCGTTAAGATACATTTAGGGGTACCTCAAGGCAGTCACTTGTGACCTTTATTTTTTATTAGTTATTTGAACGATATCTGAGAATACTTTGGAAGTTGCAATTTTTTACTCTATGCGGACGATTTAAAGTTATATTATCCAGTAGTATAGCCAGATGCTTGTCTAAAAATACAAGGAGACTTGAGATCGGTTAGCTGCATCCCATAGGAAAAAAGATCTAATTTTAAACTTTCATAACTGTATTGCTATCACCTATACCCGAAATATCAATAGAATCCCCACCCATTATGCTAAAAATGGTAGGGATTTAAAAATCCTCCAAATTGCTTTTTAAGTCCCATATTGAAAATATTATAAATCAATCAAACAAGATGTTAGGTTTTGTAAAAAGAAATACATCTCTGTTTAAAGACCCGAAGTCTTTTTTATGCTTACGTTTCCAGTAGACTCTGTTTTGCGTCTGTCGTTTGGAACCCACAATACCTTATTTACTAGAATAGGATTGAATCAATCCAACATACATTTTTGAGATATTTGTTGTTTAAAACAAAGATAAATATAGATGTAAGTTAGGTCCTTATTTTTAAGGACGAATTTAACGTTTACCCTTTAGAGACAGGAGAACTATTTCCGATTTAACCATGTTTTTTTTTAAGATGATGAAAGGACTGGAAATTCTTCCGCAGTTGTACATGCAATTTGAATTTCATAACAATAGTAGAATACTTAGATTTTAATGAGCTGAAAGGACTGGAAATTCTTCCGCAGTTGTACATGTAAGTTGAATTTCATAACAATAGTAGAATACTTAGATTTTAATGAGCTTTTCTCAGTACCTTTTAGAAACACTAATTATGGTCAAAACTCTCCGATATATAGAATGATTCGCTTTTTTAATACATATTGTAAAGATGTCACATATCTTGAGTTGACCATCCATACCTTTAAGATTAGAATTAAGTCAAAATTATTAAATAACTTGTAGTCTAATAACTAACTAGAATACTTTTATATTATTACTAATATATATTCTATTATGTTAAGTTATAGTACCTGTACCCACTAAAAATGTGTATCGAATCGAGGGTACTCTAGTGAATTGTAATCTGTTTGTACCCCTACTTTCTAATAAATAAAAATAAATAAATTTATAATAAACATAGAGAAGTAAAGTAAAAAAAAAACTTTTTTTATAGGTAATTTCTTCCTCTTTAAGAAAATATTATGAGTTATCTCAAAAAAAATCAAACTCATTTTTTTTTAAATCTTAATTTGTTAATAACTTTTGAAATGCGGGTTTGAAACTTTTGCATATTTTTCTAGACGTCGCGTCATTCCGAATCCAATGAGTCCTCACTCATATTTTTACTAGCAGTAGCAATAATTAACATCATGAGTTTGGGGACTAGGCTATATATGGTGACATGGTTCTATAGAACTCACCAGTTTTCTTCAGTTAATCCAATCGATCCCAGAAATACAATCCATTTTAGAGTTAGAGGAAAACAATAAACTTTCATTTTTAGATATTCTGAATACAAAACTGCATCCAGTGGAGGACTAAAGGATGGACGGCGGGGGCGATCCGCCCCGGCCTCGGAAGTCTGGGGGACCCAAAAACTTTTTCGTTAAGATGTTGAATAGTTGTTTTATTATATGTCTTTTTGTTATCAAGAAAAACTGGTATTGACAAGACAGAGTATATTTTCCAGGAGCAGTATTTATTAGAGAAACGGAAATGTTGCCCTAATGCCATGGAATAAATTCTGAAGTTCAGAAAAAATGCAAGCCAATTCCTAAACCTTTGTGGCTACATTTTTTTGCATGCTTTCCTTCTAGGCTTATGTGTTTTGACACAATACAAAATGAATAGCCTAATATTTTTCTCTATTTTTATCCATAGATAATACATACAAATTGTATTGTAAAATGTCAGAAAAGTTTAAATTTATTATAGGCAATATAAAGCACATAGTAAATTTATAGGCAAAAAGCACCGACTTAATGAACAAAACAAGTGACAAGGACTATATGAAGTATTCCTACTTTTAGATAATCAAATTTCCTTCTATCTGTATTGACTTCGCCCCGTACCAACAAAAATTGTAAAGAACCGAAGGATGTTAATCCGTATTCACTGTTCTATTTATCAAGATTTCGTCGTGAGTGATGCGTCAAAATCTATGAAAAAATGTTTAAAATATCAATTTTGAATTGAACAATTAATAACTAATAAATTATAACTATTAAAAACATCCCAATCTTATATAATCTAGTTGTGATAAAGTATCGATGAAGCGAAATAATTTTAGTGGTTTTTGTTTAACAATTAACTAACTTCAAATATAAAGAAAACTCTAAAAAAAAATTGTTAATTTATCAATAAACCCATTTAACGAAAAATCAGTGAAAACTTTTTTTTCAGCGGGATATTGTTCGTTCAAGTGTCTAGATAATACCAAAATATTTTTAAATTCTCAAATTAATATTTAATAGTTCAATTTTGAGGGTTTGGGGGCATCCTAAGGACTTAGCACTCGCCGCGCAGAGCTCTATTTTCGACATTAAATTAAAACCATTATATAATAGAATTAGAGAAGTAAAATAAAAGAGAGTAAAACTTGTTTATAGGAAATTTCTTCCTCTTTAAGAATTATATTAAAATGTCTTAAATGTTAAAAGTTTCTGAGTTATCTAAAAAAACTAAACTCATTTTTTAAAAATCTTAATTTGTTAATAACTTTTGAAATTGTTAATTTTTCTAGACGTCATTCCGAATCCAAAGAGTCCTCACTCATATTTTTACTAGCAGTAGCAAGAATTAATACCATTTTGAGTTTGGGGACATGGTTATATAGAACTGAACAATTTTTTTAAATAAATCCAATCCATCCCAAAAATACAATTTACTTTAGAGTTAGAGGCAAACATCATACTTTCATTTTTAGATATTCGGGTTACAAAACTGCATCCAGTGGAGGACTATAGGGGGGACGGCGGAGGTGATCCGCCCCGGCCTCGCAAGTCTAGGAGACCCAAAAACTTTTTCATTAGGATGTTGAAGAGTTTTTCTCTTATATTTCTTTTTGATGTCAGGAAAAACTAGTGCTGACAAGACAGAATATATTTTCCAGCAGCAGTAATGATTAGAGAAACGTAAAGGTTGCCAGGAATAAATTGTGAAGTTCAAAAAAAATCGGGATCGTGCAGATTAATTCCTAAACCTTTGTGGATACGTCCTTTTACATGCTTTCCTTCTAAGCTTATGTGTTTTGGCACAATAAATAATGAATAGCCTATTCTTTTTTCTCTATTTCTATTCATAGATAATACATAAAAATTGTATTGCAAATGTCAGAAAAGTTTAAATTTATTAGAGGCAATATAGAACAGATAGTAAATATATAAGCAAAAAGCACCGACTGGTAAGTGACAACAAAAAAATCAGTTGTCAGGACTATATGATGAATTCCTACTTCTAGATAATCCAATTCTCTTCTATCTGTATTGACTTCGCTCCGTACTAACAAAATTGTAAATAATCGAATGATATTAATCCGTATTCAATGTTCCATTTGATAAGATTTCGTCCTGTGACCGACAAATTCTATAAAAAAATGTTTATATCATTTTTGAAGGAAAGTCTAACGGTTTCACCGTTATTTCTGTATTGTGTGTATTTGTTTTGAATTTTTATTTGATCTCTGTGTAACTTGGCCAATAAAGTAAAGAAGAAACTGTTATTTAAGATTATTTTAATTTACAAACAGTATCTTTGTCTTATACGGCTCCCTCGCCTAGCGGGAACACGCAGAGCTGCTTCTATTATGTGACTCCGTATAATTTTAGTATAAAAAAGGCTTACATTACGGGTAAATAATTAAAACATTATTCTTCTGTAGAACAATTACAAGATAATAAAAGTTCGTCGAACATCTAGGAAGAGGTCAAAGAACGAATTTTTTATTTTATTCTTTCAGAGGGGTCTATTTTAATGGTCACTCTCCTCATTAAATTTTAATTAAAATTTTGTTCTTTAGATTTCGTTTGTTCCCCTTCCTTCGTAACACCAATTAAATTTATTTATGGTGTCGTGTTTTTTTTTTAATTTGCGTCATTTTCATTTGATTTTTATGATATATTATGTAATATAGGAAAGGCATTTACGCATACATTTACTAAATGTCCCTTTATTTTTTTTTCTAGTTTGGGGTTTATTAAGTATTTCTTGGACTATCTTTATTGGAGGTAAGGTGCTTTATACTAAGATATTTTATTTTTCTATTTCAAAAAAGTTGATCGTTTTCTTTATTAAAAAACATGTACACTTTCCGATATTCTGTTGTGAAATTTAAATAGATTTTATTTAATTTAAAAAAACACAATGTTTATTTACTAAACGACGACGCGTTTTTCATTCAAGATCAACCGCCATATTTTTAGTTTAACTGCATATCCAGCTCGTTCCCTAATCCAGTAAGGTTTTTGTCGGTGACCTACATGGACCTTTCCCACTGCAGATATGATGTGATTTATGTATCGCAACAGATATCCTCTTAACTTTTATATTGGCTTTTAAATCGTGACTACAGGGTGGTCCAAAAGATAGTAAAAATGCTAAATATCACCGCTGCTATAAGGATTAAAAATTATTTTTGAAAAATTTAATTTTTTTTTTAAATGTATTGAACTATATTTCCTAAATTTTTAGAATCTACGGAAACAACTATGCAAATTTTACATATAATAATAATATAATTTAAAAAAAATGACAGCTTTAAATGTCAAGAAGACAGCTGGGTGCATTTTTTTTCATAGAAGGGGGAGGGTCGTGTGATACATCGTTTTAGAGATCATTTTATTCTTAATTCAACCCCCGATTTTGAGAACATTTCATTCAGCATTTCTCAAATGATGACTAATGACAATGTTTCGTAATAAAATCATTATTATACTTTTGGAATATTTTTCTGAGGTTACTATACTCCATACTAATAAAGCATGAAAATAAAACGGTAAAAATTTTATTAAAACAGTATAACAATTAATAAAAGAAATGAATATTAAAAAACTGAAACGATCAGAAAAAAACGTCAAATTTTCATTTTAAAAGATGTTGTAAAAGTCCGCCTTGCACCTCTTGACAAATGAACACGCTAACAAATGTTAGTGAATTCTTCCCTCACATTATGGAAGGTTTCAGGGTTTATTCCTGCACACATGTCGATGATACGCACGTAGTTCGTCCAGAGAATCCGGAACAATTTTGAAAACTTGCGATTTCACATAGCCCCATAGAAAATAACAAAGGGGTGTAAGATTAAGCGAGTCAGCTGGCCACGCTCTCAAACCTCGACGACCGATCTATCCGGATAGGTTGCATCCAAGTAATTTCTAAAATAATGTGGCGGGGCAACGTCCCATTGAAACTTAATGCCAAATTGGAACTTACGTGGGTTTTGAGCAACAACATCATTAGTAAGTGGAGTAATAGTATCCTGGAGCATTCGATAATAGTGTGGGGCCGTTTAAGTTTCCTTCCAAAAATATGGGCCCTATGATATGATAACCCAACATACCGCCCAAACGTTTAGTGTTTGGGGAAACTGGCTATGTCCTTCACGAAACACATGGGACTTTCATCACTTCAATATCTACAATTATGGCCTAGATAATTGGGATTTGCTGTGATATTTTCTGCTCTAATCTCGCAAAACTCTAGTCATCTGTTAGGGTCATCTTCGGTTAATTCGTGGACAATTCTCATTTTATAATGATGAAATTTATTGGATTTTAAAATGTTCTTAACCAACGAACGCGAAATATTGCATTTCTCAGCTAATTACTAAATACACTTTGAGATTTACGATGAACTTTCACGTTTTCGCTAATTTTGGGCCTCCCAGACCTTGGGGCATCTTTTACCGTCTCTATTACTGGAAATTTATGAAAGTATTTCCTGCACATTGGTCGTTCCGGAAAGCGTTTATTGAAGATGTGAACTTCAGGTTGATAATTCCGGTTAGCCTCGTCGAAAATGATAACTGCTTTTATTTTATCTTCTAACGAACGAACCATTTCAATTAAATGATATTTTTGGAAACTTTTAGAACACTTGAAAAGCACATTTCAAAGTGTCAAAAATTAGGAAACCATGACAACGATAATTAATGGTTGCACTAGATGGAAAAAAGTTCACGAACCACGTGTCAGAAAATCAAATTTAAAATTGTTATTGGTCATCATTTGAGAACTGTTGTATCAAATATTTTCAAAATCGGGGGTTGAATTAAGAATAAAATAATCTTTAAAACGATGTATCACTCGACCCCCCTTCAATAAAAATAAGTATCGAAACTGCACCCAGCTGTTTTCTTGACATTTAAAGCAGTCATTTTTTTTTTGAAAAATGGAGAATTTGTTCATATAAACTGGTGGCCTCTTGAAACACTTCACCAACATTTTTTGGTAAAATTTAAATGCAGATGTTTTTAAAACGAGACGAGATACTGAAGTGCGATTTTCAGCTATATTTTGCAAATTTTTACTACATATGACCAATATTAAGCCTTAGACTTACCTAAGCTAAAATTAGGTTATTTTAGTTTTGTATATAGGGTCTTAAACAAAACTCTGCACATTTTTCAATTTTTTATTTGTTCCGAAAATCTACAAAAACCATTTTTAAGTTCTAATTGTTAAATTATCCTAATCCTTGATGAAATTGTAAAAAACAATTTAAAACTTTTAATTTTAATATTTTTTGAGATATGATTTTTTTTTAATTCGTTTTTTTCTACATAGTAAGCTATAACTTTTTATTGGCCATTTGATGTAAAGTTTTCTTGCTAGAGGGTCCTTTAATCATATTTGTTTTATAATGTGTACAGTCTGCATTACGCAGCAAATATACAGGGTGTGAACAAAATGTAATTAAATCATGTAGAAAAAAAGTAATTTTTTGGAAAAAAAAAACCATATCTCATAAAATATTAAAATTTAAAAAAAAGTGTAAAATTGTTTTTTACAATTTCACCAATGATTAGGGTAATCTAACAATTAGAACTTAAAAATGGATTTTGCAGATTTTCGGAACAAATAAAAAATTGAAAAATTTACAGAGTTTTGTTTAAAATGTATAAATAACTTTTTAGCTTACGCAAGTCTTACGCTTAATACCGGTCAAATGTAATAAAAATTGCAAAACATAGCTGAAAACTGCACCTCAATATCTCGTCTCGTTTTACAAATATGAGCATTTAAATTTAACCAAAAAATATGGGTGAAGTTTCAAGTGGCCAGCAGTTTATTATCGTTCCAAATTTCGGCGCAATATACCGAGCAGTTCAAAATTTAGATGGGGGCGACGACCTTTATGTCTCACTGTATGTAAAAATAAAGCAGTTTTCGAGATATTTAAGGTAAAATATCAATTTTTTCTTAACTCCAAACACGCGTTATGAAAAATTGAAATCTAATTCAAACAAATCATGTTCCTAGCTTACTATTTTACCAATGATTATTCAGAAATATGTTATTGAATACATAAAAATATAATGTATACTAACGTGGATATATATTTTAATCCACTATATATTTATTTACTTAATAACATTTTTTTTTTGATAGGATATAAAAAAGTAAAATATGGGCTTCATTTGTTTCTATTAGGTATCGATTTTTCATAACGCCTCTTTGAATATCTCGAAAACGGTTATATTTTCACATAGAACATGTTATTTGAAATGTGCCTGGTTTTTTTTTAAGTCATTATATTTAAAATAACAAAAATTGAGAATATCTCACATATCTTTTTTATTTGATGTTCAATTGTTTTTTCTAAAATAAATTTTTATTCTGCATAAAAATCCCAGTTACTTTTACCATTTTTTCTGCTTCTCATAACTACAGAGATATACATACTTAATATATAATAATAATAAATTGCTATCTCGAAAAATCGCAAAATATATTTACCACCGTTATTTTCTTCTTTGGTATGCTACGATTTTTATTTTGCTTTATAATTAAATGTCAATAAATTAACTCAACAGGGTTCTTTATTTAAATGTTAAAGGATTTTTCTTGTATCATCTTTTATGAATATAAAGATTTTAAAAATCTGTTACAAAGTAGAAATATAGAAATAATTTATATAGTTTTTAAATGGAAGAGCTTGTATAATATTGGATCTCTTCTTGCGGATGCCTTAAGTTTGATTCTTTTACCTTAACAGACAACCGATAAATTTGGCAAAACCGTGCCTTAAGAGCAGTATGTTCTTATTGACTTCATATTCATATGTAAAAAATTAGAGTATTTTGTCACTTTTTAACATATTGCGTTTTATGGTAGAGTGTTCTAATTAAAAAAAAATTGATACATTTCCTTAGCCGGAACTTGCCTCGAACTTGGAGAAAAATCATTGTTCTCCAAGTTTCTTACATCTTCCAACTTGTTTATACTGCTACTTGATGACGTCTAATAAGACAGAAACACGTGTCTAGTGGTTACCATACTTCATTTTTTTTGCGGAATGTCCACGTATATGTATATATATATATATATATATATATATATATATATATATATATATAGCGAGAGGGTGGGTAGTTGTGACTAACTAGTTAGAACAAAACGTGCTAAATCTAGTGGGGCTGTAGTCAAAGAGAGGGGACCTTAGATTAAAACACTTTGTTGCTTTGCCAAGCTTTCGGCAACTGTTTATTGCCTTCCTCAAGACAGCCTAAAAATTGTTATTATTTTGTATTAACATTTATTTTAAAGAAAAAGTTGTTGTGGACTTACTACTTGGTTTTACTCTTGAAGAAACAACACTGAAAAATTCTCAACATTGCTAAAGACCTATATACATATTATTTACACCTTTTTATCACTAGTTTTGACTTGGATGTTGTTATATTAACACATTTTAAAATTCTTAAAGATTTGGTTTATTCCAACGTGCAGACACTGTCGGCCATTTTACGTATTTTAAAGGCAAATTATTATTGTAAAATGGAAACGTGTTTTTTTTTAGGGTTTTGCTCTCCTTCCAACTAGTGTGAAGTAAGGGAAGGAGAGCAAAAATGAAATAATATACAGGGTGTTCCGTTAGAGATTCTGAAGTTTTGGCGTGTAACTTGATTTTAAAACACCCTGTATATTTCAAGACATTTTTGAATCATTAATCGTAAGGAACTATACAACTTTTATATGAAACTTTTTTACCCAACTTGTATAGTTTTTGACATATCTTAAGGTTTCCAGACTTTATGCCCTCATTGTATATATATATATATATATATATATATATATATATATATATATATATATAGATAGTCTTTTGAAACATTTTTATTGGGCGCCATTATGTTCCACCATATTGGATTCCTACTAATATTTTACCACTTTCTACCGATACCACATTTGTTACGTCATGTTAAATTCGTACCGCCATCTTGAATTCGTGCCACAACTTTACCAGTTTATCTCTATATCACGCTTACACAAAATTTGAAATTAGTAGTAGTAGTGGAAAGTAATTTTTTCAGGCTGATTTTTTACATTTTTTATTACTCCGTCATTTGGTTTTGCTACCTTATATTCATACGGAAATGTTGCCATAACTAGTTTTTCTAGTAATAATTTTTTAAGGCTTCACTAGGCCTCCATTTTCTTTTGCCATATTGGATTTTCACCAAAATGTTACCAGATCATTCCCATTTGACCCTTAATGACAGACAGACAGACCGGCGGAATTGAGAACACACATTTTTCGGCATCTAGTGGCCCTGAAACGTAAAGATCTGAAAAAATCTCGGAGTGTGATTTTTTCGCGATTACAATATTATGGAAGTAAAGAGGTTGTGTATGTATTTCAACTTTTTAATGATCTTTTTAAATTATAGATATTTTTAAAAGATAATACAAACAATCCAATAATGTTGGTATTTGAGTATCTTCTATAGATAAGCTGTAGGTGTCGGCGTCAAAATACAAATGAAAACGTATCTGATAAAAGGCATATATTTCCCCATAGCTTATCATATTAAAGTAGCTCGAGTTCGACATATGTTCCTGAAAAAAATATCGAGGTGTCAAAAAATAGGATGTAATAGGGAGGCTCTGCATGATTCGACGGCCGAGTTTTTTTGAACACGTGGGTTTTGTCGGCACGTGCGTTTAAAAAATGAATTATCTGCGTTTCCGATCCGACGTGCCGTTCATATTTATTATTCCGGTAAAAAACATATTTTACCCATTAGACGCGAGATTAGGGGTTCCATGTCAGTATCCTTTCAATGTCGCAGAATAAAAATAACACATATCTCTCATCTCAGCCAAAACAAAAGTAATAAGCGGGGAGGTAGAAGTGGGCTTGACAGTAGGTAATAAGCTGTTTGATACATATAGTTTAAAAATATACAGGATTTTTAACTGAGTGATAAACTGTAACAGCTGTATTCAGTGAAAATTTTAAATTGAAACCAAGTGTAAGTTGACAGTTATACCTCTAAAATCACATTTTAGGGATGTTGATATCGGAAAAAATATCGATATATAAAGATGATAAAAAGTAGAGTCCGACCGAAGGTGATTTTTTTTTGTGGCTGAAGCCGAAGCCGACGTCGAATTTCGGCTACCCTCACGCCTTCGGCCGAAGCGGAAGGAATTCTATCCTATTTTGACATTAATATCTGAACCAGCAATTCGTCACAATTTTGGTTGTAAGTTGTAATACGATAAGCAGAATGTGTTTGAGGTTGTGTTTTTTAATACAATGAGACAAACTGACAAACAAAAATTGTTTGTAATATTTTCAGCCCCCTCCCTGCAACCCCTTAATGTGTTAATGCATGTGTTATAAACAGCCTCTAAATGTTGTATAGCTTGGACACAACATTGGTTTCATTTAAGTAGGTTACAGCTTCTCTGATACTTCTTTGCACTTTGTTTACCATAGTAGTCCTTTGTTTATATAAAATATCCTTTAATTTTCCTCACAAAAAAATCTAGGAGGGTAAGGTCTGGACTGCTGGCGTCGAGATCGCTCCATTTTCCCGTATTCCCCTATTTATTTCTTATTTTTATCACCCCAATCTCGCGTATTTTTCCTATTAAAAATTGATGCCAATGTTTGGAAAATAGACTCATCAGTCCAAATAATATTATAGAACACATTTTCAGCAAAATGTAATCTATTACAAAAGTTTAACCATGTCTATATATATATATAAATATATATAATATATAAAAATTTAAATGCTTTACGTTTATTTATTTTTAAACATTTTCTAAGTTTTAAACTCGTTTCACATCCAACTCCAAAGCGCCCTGTCGGGTGGAGGTTTCGGGTAAATCACTCAAAATGCAACAGAATTTCCAACTGCTTCTCTTCTGTAAGCACTTGTCCTGGCCTGTTCTATATAAATATATATATATATATATATATATATATATATATATATATATATATATATATATATATATATATATATATATATATATATATATATATATATATATATATATATATATATATATATATATATATATATATATATATATATATATATATATATATAAATATATATATATATATATATATATATATATATATATATATATATATATATATACAGTGTGTCTACTTAAGTTTTCTACATATGGGAAACTTTTTTATTAATAGTTTTGCGGAAAAAGGTTACTCTTTATAAAAAGTTCTGCTTTCTGCCAAAATAATATTAAAATATTCAAACTTGAGATTGCATATACAGGGTGGTCAAAAATTCCAAATAATCGAAATTGACTCAAGAGAAAAGTACCTTTAGTTTTTATTTTATAGCAAAATGTAATACAAAATCTTACTTAGAATAAAAAAACATATCTAGCACTAGATTCGTTGGTTTCTATCTGAAATCACTTCTCAAGGAACGTAAAACTTTGGCATGTTACTGGCAAGTCCAGTTTCTTACTTTTGTTCCTACCTACATACCAGCAAAATTTATTTATTTATCGATTTTGATAATGGTATTGTCACTGCCATTGTCAACCACAATATTGTATTACTTTATTGAAACATCAGTTTGAATATTATAGTAAAAAGAAATGCCGCTGAAATTAAGCAAAGAAGATAAAATTGAAATAATTTCAATTGTCGGAGAAAATTATAAAACATTTCGAGAAGCTGCGGACATTTTTAACAACAAACACCCCGATAAAATTATACATTTCACAACATTGGGGAATATTCTAACTAAATTCAAGACTTTTGGAAATTTAGAAAATAACTTTAACATGAAACGGAGGTCAAGGGTTGCGAATGACGAAACTATAAATCAAGTAATGCTCTCTGTGATAGAAGACCCTAAAAAGTCCCTACGCAAAAGGTCAGCAACATTGCCAAATAACGTAAGTAAAGATACAGTTTCAAAAATATTGAAAAAAAACAGTTTTCGACCTTACAAACCAAAATTTATACATACCTTGAGACCAGGAGACTTTGAGCGACGGTTCCAGTTTTGCTGTCTGATACAAGGGGAGCTAGAAGATGATCCTTTTATGGCAAGATGCATTATTTTTATATATATGATATATATATATATACTTATATATATATATATATATAATATATATATATGTAATATTTGCAAAACTGTCGTTGGTGGAGTGACGTTAATCCTAATTTTGTTATACAAACTCGTGATCAGAATGCATTCAAAATATATATACAAATGTGTGGTGCGGAATTTATAAAGATAGAGTAATTGGACCAGTTTTTTTTCGACATAATTTAAATAGTCAACGCTACTTGGATTTTCTAAAGACTTACTTGTAAGATTTTATTCATGAACTATTCATAAGTGAGAGGTTCCAAAAATGGTACTAGCAGGATGGCGCACCATGCCACGGAGCAAGAGATGTAAGACAATACTTAAATTTTATCTTTAATGGACGAGTAATCGACAGGTATTCTGATATTTTCTGGCCAGCTAGATCTCCGGACTTAAACCCTCTTGATTATTTCTTTTGGGCCTACTTAAAAAAGAAAGTGTAGCTATAGAGGCCATTTCAAAATGTTGATCATTTGGAGAGGGTAATTAGGGAAGAGATACAGGCCATAACGCCTGCCATAATTAGAAACGTTTTAAGAGAATTTTCTGTAAGAACAGTTACCTGTATGGAAAGAGATGGTGGATATGTTGAGGCAAATGTGCAGTGACGGAACAGTTAGGTTTTATTGTTAATTACGTTATTCACATGTAATGTTTATTAGAATTAAAATTAGTGAAGTTATTTTCTACATTTCCAAAAGTCTTGAATTTAGTTAGAATATTGTTGTAAAATGTATAATTTTATCGGGGTGTCTGTTGTAAAAATGTAGCTTCTCGAAATGTTTTATAATTTTCTCCGACAATTAAAATTATTTCAATTTTATCTGAAATTAAGCAAAATTTCAGCGGCATTTCTTTTTACTATAATATTCAAACTGATGTTTCAATAAAGTAATACAATATTGGGGTTGACAATGGCAGTGACAATGCCATTATCAACAATCGATAAATAAGGAAATTTTGCTGGTAAGAGGAACAAAAGTAAAAAACTGGACTTGCGAGTAAGAAGCCAAATTTTTACATTCCTTAAGAAGTAATTTCAGATAGGAAGCAACGAATCTAGTGCTAGATATGTTTTTTTTATTCTAAGTAAGATTTTGTATTATGTATGCTATAAAATAAAAATTAAACGTACTTTTCGATTTTTTTGAATTTTTGACCACCCTGTATATGCAATCTCAAGTTTGAATATTTTAATATTATTTTGGCAGAAAGCAGAACTTTTTACAAAGAGTAACTTTTTTCCGTAAAACTACTAATAAAAAAATTTCCCATATGTAGAGAACTTAAGTAGACACAGGATATATATATATATATATATATATATATATATATATATATATATATATATATATTTAACAAAAAACTATCAGATTCAGAATGACCCAGTTAAAAAACCTGGATATTGCGAATTGAAAATTTAAGAAAATGTCCAGTGGTCTGAGGTACACTGTATAAATTTAAAACTCCTTGCCAGCGTAGATTGCTATATCTTGCTTAAGTTGTGGTTAAAATTTTATTAAACAATCCGAACAACAGCTGCACCAGATGCTGTTTGCTGAGGACACACATTTGCTAAAAAAATACATAACCTTAATTTCTGTCTAAATCACATAAAATTTGAATAGGGAGTTCTTATAAAAGTTACCTTTATTTCACCCAAGGAATCTAAAAATGTAAAAGTATACAGGGTGTCCTATTTTAAATTCTGGTTTTGAAGTCGGTGCAGCACATTTCGGACACTCTGTATTAATAAAACTCAAATAATTTAAAAAATTGTTTAAAACCAAGAAACTTTTGTACAAACATTTTTTTTCTAAAGTAGGTAGTTTCCCAAAGAAGGTATAAGCCCCTAATAAAATGCCCACCCTGTACAAATGCATATACTTATTTTCTTTCTAACACATTGTTTCTTATGGCCCAGTGTATTTGTAACCAGAAAAAACAAGAACTATTTAGTGACCATATAATATACAGGGAGTTTCATTTAATGAAACTGAAAACAAGTTTTTTGATGTTTATTTAAACGTATCCGTGGGGACTGAATTATCCTGCTTCCTAAGTATAGATCATCAGGTATCTATATAAAGAACCTGTGTTGGATTATTTTAATTAAATTAAATTCTAACATACGAAAAGTTGCCCCAACCCACCTCCCTTTTTCTGAGATATATATGAAAATATTTTGTTTTTACTTGTAGTTTACTAAAAAATAAAAAGTTGTCGATACACTCCCGAAATTTTTTTCAGTATACAGCCATGATTCTTCGCATCGACAATGACTTAATTTCGCATATTCGCATCGATATTTTCATAAATAAAATTGTGCCGTGTTAAAAACCCGCCCATGATAATAAGTTATTATGAAAAAAAAATGTCTCAGATAAAAAACAGGCAGCGCGCAAGCTGTCGCGGTATTTTAAGAATTAGGGGTGACTTTTTAAGCCCTTATCTTCGTCCGTCGTTAATCTAGAGACAGCTGACTTTTTAGTTATGCAGAGCACCCAGCGGATGGGATGCATATTTTGCCAAAACTAATAAGCGTTCTCAAAAAATTTTGTGTCAAAAGCAGACACCCCTCGTAAAAAGATCTAGATAATTTTTTAACTACATCCGGCAAAATTATGCCACAAGGCTGTGTGATTTTTTTAGTCTCGAGGCTTTTTTAACTTTTTTTACTTAACTAATTAATTACGATGCGTTTTTAGCTAAAATATAAAATTTCTAAACTTGAAATACGTATAACAATCAACACAATACCAATAAAAAAACATCGTGAAATTGGCACATTAAAAATCAGAAAGAGATGTTGCATAGAGGTAATATATGGGTTATATTGTTAAAAATGTATTTTAACATACAGTTCCAAAAGCAGTATTCCAAAAAATCGTCAGATAAAGGCCCTCAGTACCAAGATAGCTATATTTTGTCATCCAACATTCAAACTTAATCGATAATATGTGATATAAGCGTGTTTTTATATTCCATTGTGGATCCACAAGTGTTTTATATTTATGCTGGTTGATTTTTGATGCCACCAGTCAGTGTTGTTATATTCATAAAATATTTATGGTGGGTCCACCATAAATTTAACATTTCTACCGGCTTTGGAATATGATTGATTTGGTGCACAATTAAGGAAGTAGGAAGAAATGTCAAAAAAAATGTGTCGACGGATTATTAATTATTTTGTTTTTTATAAAAATACTATGTCTAACAAAAAATCGCGCAAACTGCTTGTAAACAATTCCTTTATTTTTTTTATATATTTATTGTTACTAATTAATGTTTAAAGTTTCAACTAAATGTTTAGCTAACCTTAAGTTCATTCGTGAACCTTAATTGTCATCTTTTTCGGCCAGGAAAATATATTTTAACGAACTTTGGTTTAATCCATCAAAACCAGCAATGAAAACATTTTCGGTAACTAACGTAACGTAAAATAAAGTAAATAAAACTAGTTGCAATAGCAATCCAATATAGTTTTACCTACTTCTTATTATTTATTTAAATGCAAATGTTCTAATGTTATCTGCTTTTATATAAGTAACTATTTCTAGCTCTATTGTGTAGTTAAAATGGTTGCATAAATTTAAGCATAATACTTTTGTTAGCCTTTTGTGGGGTAGAAGGCGTCTCATAAGAATCACAGTGCCTATGCCGTATTAGACTACTTGTATGTACATCGCATATTCTAGGTTAAAAACCAGCCTATTCTTTAGTTTTCCTTGAGCTGGGGATGGAAGATCAGCATTCTCTTAGAACGGATTCTCTAATTTATGAAGCAGCAGGGCACTTACGTAGTAAGTAGTAAAAACTTATGAAGAAAGAATCGCACAAATCTTTCCTGTGTGCAATAAGAGACAACAGCCTCATTCCAATTGCACCTAAAACCTACAATACCTGAAGATACAGCATGAAGGATCCTCCAAAATGCTAGTAAAGACCTGGTAAGTTCCCAATTAAATTATCATGGCTATAAGAAATCCAGTCTACTTGAAAACGTAAAACATCAATTTCAGGACGGTAAAGAATACACGTATTATGATGACTATAAATTAATATTACGGAAGACCTGCGAAAAAGTAAAAACAGTTCTCAAGAAGAAACTCAATATAAAACTGCAGAAGCTTAAAGGGACACTTTTACTTTAACTCAGCAGCAGTCTCGTGAAAACCATCGTAAATATATTATCACGAACTTTAACACCCACAAAGAATAACTTCTAAGCAAGGGACAAAACTTTATCAAAAAAGAATCTTTTAGTGGATATCATCACCTCGCTTTAAACAGCACAGGAGGAAGGGGAGCGAAAATCTACAGTCAGAAAAGCAAGCATGTTATAAGTAGAGGCAAATATTCAGCACACGCCAGCGCAGCGTTCCAACAACGTCTATAGAGAGGACGATCTACCAGTTGGAAAAGGATCACACAACGGACATAATCAAAACAGTATTAACCTTACTAGCAAATATAGACCTCTCGCCAGCGATCCCACAGTGTCTGACTTGTTCTGGAGATATAAGAATTATACAGTGGACATAATCAGAAGATTACTAACCTCACATCCCAGTAGTTCACGCATCTCGCCTCTATAAACTACGGAAGATATACAAAAACAATATGCTAATATATGCCTATAACTAGCACTAGGAGCACCAGGAACTGACCAACCATCGAACTTGCGAAATACCTATTACAGAATAACCAACCTTTACAGGAATTAGATACTAGATAGAAAAAACTATTTTTTTAAAAAAATTATTTGAAAAGTGATTAATTACGGTACAAAATGTAAAATGGGAATTAACTGTATAAATGGTAAATAAGGAGAAACATGTGAGCCTGTGAATCTTCGTTAACGAAAGCCAAGGTCTTCTTGCAATCACGGTTGTGTTTTGTCAGCGGTTTCCTTGGGAATCTGTCCATGTAACCCCTACCTAAGCTGAGAAAACAACGGAAGTATCGGTATTAGTTTCTTCGATTATTGGAATTACCTTTTCGTCAAATAGTCCTCAGATAGTTACCAAGGATTCTTCTATTCCGTAGTAATAGTCCAGTCACACCGGCAATTATCAATATTGTAAAAAAACAGCGTTTATCGATGACGTTTTAATTTATTTTTGATTCTTTTCGAGTATTGATAACTGATTAGCCATGTCTTTTAAGCGATAGATTTCTTCCAAATTTAGTTTGTATTTGGTGTGTTGTAATTATTCCTCATAACTACATTTGGAATTTAGCTTTCTGGTAGCAAAAGCGAGTTTTCTTGCAATTTGCGTACGACGTTTGCAAACTTCTTTGTTCTCGCTTGAATTTGCCATGGTTTTGGAATTTTCAGCAGGATAGGCTGGTTAATTTCGATGTAATGATTGGTTTTGCGTTTCAAAAATGTCCCAATTAATTTTGGGATGGGTTCAGAGACTGCCTTCCATATTTTTTTGATTTTTTTTGTTCTATGTTTCAGTAGTTAAACGAATATAATTATTATTTCCACTAATTCACTCAGAGATTGATTTTTATTAAATTAAAAATGTCTTAATTATTTTAAACTTATTTTGTTGTATTTTTTATTCTCTTTGAGAACGAAATAATACTCAAAAATTACTAAACTTGTTGTCTTCGATAGACTGGAAAACATAAAACTAATGCACGATGCACTATCCCTAACTAAAATCCCTGAACAGAGGGTTTAAGAAGGGCAAAAAGAAAAATCTCATACAGAGAAGTTTTTCTTCTCCTTTGGTGATCTTCTTTTACGGTTGGACATACTGGGGTTCTTCCGGATAGCGCCAAAGGGTTGAAACCAAAAGCAGTTGGAAGAAGATTCTTCTGATCAATACGAAAAATCACTACCGTACTCTCCTACCTATTACGCCAATTCGATACTTTGGTTCCAGAAGACTAATTAAATAAAAATCATTTATTTTAAAAATACTTAATTACAGTACAACATGTAGAATGATAATGAATTGTATATAAAATGTTAAATAAAAAGAAGCGTATGAGCCTGTAAATCTTCGTCATCAAAAGCCAATGTCGGATTCATCTATCTCCAGTGGTAGCAAATATATTTATAAAATGGCTCGGCTGGGGGAACAAGTGATTCTTCTAGTTCTCTAAAATAATCTGTGATCAACGCCGGATTTATAACTGCTCCACTTATTTTAATATTATGTTTAAAGTAACTTTTTGTCTTAGGACATTAACATACAGTTCCAAAAGCAGTATTCCAAAAAATCGTCAGATAAAGGCCCTCAGTACCAAGATAGCTATATTTTGTCATCCAACATTCAAACTTAATCGATAATATGTGATATAAGCGTGTTTTTATATTCCATTGTGGATCCACAAGTGTTTTATATTTATGCTGGTTGATTTTTGATGCCACCAGTCAGTGTTTTTATATTCATAAAATATTTATGGTGGGTCCACCATAAATTCAACATTTCTACCGGCTTTGGAATATGATTGATTTGGTGCACAATTAAGGAAGTAGGAAGAAATGTCAAAAAAAATGTGTCGACGGATTATTAATTATTTTGTTTTTTATAAAAATACTATGTCTAACAAAAAATCGCGCAAACTGCTTGTAAACAATTCCTTTATTTTTTTTATATATTTATTGTTACTAATTAATGTTTAAACCAAACCAAAAGCAGTTGGAAGAAGATTCTTCTGATCAATACGAAAAATCACTACCGTACTCTCCTACCTATTACGCCAATTCGATACTTTGGTTCCAGAAGACTAATTAAATAAAAATCATTTATTTTAAAAATACTTAATTACAGTACGACATGTAGAATGATAATGAATTGTATATAAAATGTTAAATAAAAAGAAGCGTATGAGCCTGTAAATCTTCGTCATCAAAAGCCAATGTCGGATTCATCTATCTCCAGTGGTAGCAAATATATTTATAAAATGGCTCGGCTGGGGGAACAAGTGACTCTTCTAGTTCTCTAAAATAATCTGTGATCAACGCCGGATTTATAACTGCTCCACTTATTTTAATATTATGTTTAAAGTAACTTTTTGTCTTAGGACTTAAAGGAAATCTACACTCAGCTGCCAGACCCAAACATTCGGCCAAATGTTCTTCATGTTTGAATATCTTCAACTGCCCGAGTAAGCAATTCTTCGAAATAATTATGGTAGCTTCATTTCCTTTTGCGTATATTCATCTTCATCATTTTACCTAACTTGAGACATAAGACTGATTGAGCCAGTTGTCTCAAGTTAAGGGCTAACTAACGTTTGTTTACATATAAAAATAATTATGAGATAAACAAAAAATTGTTATAGATAACATAATACATTAGAGAGTCAACAGGAAAAAATTACTTATAGCCAGGTGAAACTTATTCAATCGAAACAGCAAAGATAAAATCTAAACATTGGCTGCGATATGTCGACGACACCTTTATCATATGAGATAAAGGTGACAAACAACTTGAAAAGTTTCTAGGTCCTTAAAATATTATACATCCAATTATAATGTTTACTATGGAACTAATTTCTTAATGTTCTTATTAAAGTAGTGATAAGGCTATTAAAACTTCTGTTTACAGGCCTTACACCAAATAATATGTCAACCAGAAGTCTAAACATTTTGAAGCTCTCAAATTAAAAATTATTAATACATAGGGTCTTAATAAGTCCAATAATACATTACAAGGGAAAGAGTCACTTAACTTCATGTTATAAAAATGTTTTCTTAGCTAAAAGTGTATAGTCAGAATTCCCAGTGCAAATTGCAGGTATTTCTTCGACATTGTCAGGTAGGTCATTACCATCTCCTTGCTTTGATATCTTAGGATCTCCCTAGCAAATTCGCGGCTATTAATATCATTCCACAACTTTTTAAATTCATTAAGGGTATTTCTTTGAATGATTTGTATCATTGCTGTATAATATTTTCTTTAGTAAAATGTATACAGATTTTTCTTCTCCAAAATTTTACCGACGCTATTAAGCACGCGATAGATGCTAGCACCCCTAAAGTCAAGCACACTTACAGTAAACCACCACTCCCATAGTTGAACGGCAATTGCAAAGAAGCTATAAAAAAAGAATCACTAAATAAACCGACTTCATCGTGTATAAAAAATCAAAAGCATACGCAAGAAAAACTATTAGGCTTGCTAGGAAGAATTCACCTATGTAATCTGCTAAAGCAAATGGTAAATAATGGCTTGACATATATTCTTACAAAATAAAACTTAATAATTAAAAAGCAACTAGGTTTTCAAAAAGGATATTCAACAATTGACCATTTAATTGGTCTCGAAACAGGCAAAAATAACGGATTCAACAAGAACGAACACACCACAGCAATATTTCTGTACCTAACTAAAACCTTTGACACTGTTAAGAGATCCATCATTATAACATTAACTGAATGGAATATGAAAGGCAGCCTACTAAAATTAATTTTCCACTTTCTGACGCAATAGAAATACCCTGGTTAAAATAAACAATACTCTATCCTCACTATATCCAGAGGCTAATGGAGTACCACAAGGTTCAGCCATTAGCCTAACTCTGTTTATAGTCGCAATGAACTCTATAGCATAATATTTACCAGAAAACCTGAAAATTAGATTATTTTACAGATAAAGAGTATAAATGTAGTGAAAAATTCATACAAAATGCCTGGACACCCTACCAACATGGGCTAATAACAATAGTTTGGCCTTCTCCCCAGAAAAATCAGCATGCGTTCATTTTTGCAAGAAAAATAACAGTCCTCGCTTTAGCACTGTCTCTATCAATAGTACACAAATCCCAGTTAAAGCATATCACAAATTCTTAAGAGTAGTATTTGATTCTAGGCTAAGCTGGAACACTCACATCACCCATTTAAAATCAAAATGCGCACTAGACATGAGACTCCTAATTTATATAAATCAACCATACTTACGAAAATAAACTACGGAAGCCAATGTTACATATCTGCTCCCAAATCATATATAAAAAAACTGTACTCAATACACAATAGCAGACATAGGCTAGCTTTAGGAGCATTCTACGCTAATCCCACTTAAAGCCTATATTGTGAGGCCGAATATCCAAGCCAACACATTAGAAGAGAAACACTATTATCCAGATACACAACAACCTAAGCTAACACACTACAAAAAATTATTTCCCACATATGAAATCCCGGACATAAATGATATAAAATACAAAGGATCTTGTCAAATATGCCATAACATCAACCAAAGATTATCCTTAAACTATGCCCCTGTGTAACCACCAAACACTAACACATTCCAACCCTGGACCATTTTTCCTATTCAAATAGACTTAAGAACGTCAGGTCAGCAACCCCAAAAAGTCAAAATAACCAATCCCTAAACAAATTATTTCTAGAAACCAAAACAGTAAATAACTGCCCCCCAACAACAGGGATTCTTGTAGCTCTCTCCAACGCAGTCGACTATGTAGCTGATAGCAACCACTCAAATTGAGTCATTGCAACTGACTCTATGAGCTCCTTTAAAACGATCCAATCTCACCAACCCAAAGACCTATAGCAGCCATGTCAAACATGTGGCCCGCGGGCCGCATGCGGCCCAATGAGCATTTTTCTGTGGCTCAAATCAGTTTTGAAAATAGCCAGATAATGCGGCCCGCGAACAAGTTGAAAACCGTTTAAAGCGCGCGCCGCTGCAACAACGATTGGTATAATAAATGCCATCTATGTTTAGGAGGGTGAACTACACATGCTCAACCTAAAACTTAAAACCAAACCTTATCTGGCTTGTTCCATGAAATTCTATCGCGCAAAAACACAGATGACGCTATCTGAACATTCTGGAAAGAACTCGAGAAATCACAATCTGTATATAAGCAGTGTTCGATTGATTTCAGTCGTTCAGTGTTTAATCAGTTATGAGTCAGGTGTGATAGAGTTTCGAGTTGAGTTGCGCACTTATTGTTACAACACTTAACAGTACTTGTTATGATTTATTTCGGATACAGTTTTTAACAAGTCGCTTTCAAAACCAAGTAAGAGGAAACTTGTAGATGATCATCGTATCTTTCAAGAAAAGTGGGAATTAGAGTTTTTTTGCTGTGAAGTGAAAGAAAAAATTATTTGTTTCATTTGTAATAGTACAGTCGGTGTCCCAAAATTATATAATATAAAACGTCACTATGATATTCATAAAACTATGTTTGACAAGTATACAGGCATGGTCAGAAACGAAAAGTTAAATAAGTTAAAATCACGGTTGAAAGATCACCAGCTTATGATTACACGTCCAAAGCAAGAAAATGAATCTGTCCTTCAAGCGTGCTACGTACTATCGGAGTTGATCGCGAAACACTCAAAACCATTTGTTGAAGGTGAATTTATAAAAGTCCCGGAAGCGTGAAGGCATTTCAAAATATATCCTTGTCCCGGAATACTGTCGCTGAAAGAGTTACTGAGTTGGCTGCCAATATAAGTGATCAGATAAAAACAAAATCAGACTCTTTAATTGCATTTTCTATTGCCTGTGACGAAAGTACGGATGTGTGTGGTGTGGCGCAACTCGCTGTTTTTCTTCGTGCGATTGATACAGATATGAATGTGTATGAAGAATTACTGGAATTAGTACCATTGCATGATACAACAACTAGGAAGGATATTTTCAATGCTGTTTATGGACTTCTGGAAAAATATAATTTAGATTT
Organism: Kuschelorhynchus macadamiae; assembly: GCA_030620095.1. Classification (NCBI taxonomy): domain Eukaryota; kingdom Metazoa; phylum Arthropoda; class Insecta; order Coleoptera; family Curculionidae; genus Kuschelorhynchus; species Kuschelorhynchus macadamiae. Next base: position 1,289,267 of record JAUTXW010005503.1, on the reverse strand, counting down.
GTCAAAACTGTGTTCTTTTGCAACAGACGGCGCTCCTTCAATGACTGGAGTAAAAAATGGCTTCGTTAAAATATTACAAAGATCAGAGAAACGGGCAGTGACAAACCAGATTTTCATCATATTCATTGTATAATCCACCAAGAAGTTTTATGCTCAAAGGTGATCAAGTTGAAAAGTGTTTTAAAGTCAGTGAAAAAAATTATAAACTTCATAAGGTCACGAGGCACAGCGACAGTTTTCTGCATTTTTACGTGATTTAGAAAGTGAGTACACTGGTTTGCCATATTATGCAGAGGTGCGATGGCTTTCGTGTTCTATGGGTACTCGACTGGTTTTGGAAACTCAAAAAAGAAATACGCGTTTTCATGGAAACAAAAGGAGAAGATGTCAGCTTATCATGCGATATACTTTTTTTACAAGATCTTTCATTTATGGCAGATATCACAAAACACTTGTCGGACTTAAATACGAAATTGCAAGGACCACGTCAAGTTATTACAGATATGCATGATCACGTGAAAGCTTTCAAGTGTAAGATGATGTTGACTGAAAAACAGTTAGCAGAGGATAATCTGTCACATTTTCTGACTTGTAAGGCATATCAGGAAAGCACAAGTGTCCCAATATCGTACAAAATATATTCAGAGAAAATGAGAAGCCTTCTGGCAGAATTTGAGAAGCGTTTTCAGGATTTTAAGACCCAAGAAAACAATTTTTCTCTATTTACTGGTCTTTTCACTATCGATATCGATAAAGTTCCCCCTTACTTGCAAATGGAAGTAATTGAGATTCAGTGTCAGACCCATTTAAAACAAAAATTTGATAGTGTTGGTACATTCGAATTTTATAAGTACTTGCCTGTTCAATACCAAGAAATGAGAAAATTTGCCTGTAAAATCCTGTCAATGTTTAGAAGTACCTATAAGTATGAGCAACTATTTTCTTTGATGAAAGGAAACAAATCTCCCGCAAGATCGCGATTGACGGACGCACACTTGAACGCAGTTTTAAAAGTTATTTCCGCCGATAAATTCGCGCCACAAATAGACAACTTAATTAAAGACAAAAGATGTCAAATATCTGGCAATAGAATTTAATGTTTGTAGTCTTGTGTAACGTCCTTTTTATTGGAAATTTAATAAATAGACTTGTCCTATAATAGTACTTTTTCTCAAGATTTTCAGTAGTTTGTCTTCTTTAAGATAAAGTTTTGCGGCCCATTTAGTCGATGGTCTTCATGCTTTTGGCCCACCAGTGACATTAAGTTTGACATGGCTGCCCTATAGGAATAGACATACGAAGTAAAACCAAAGGCAAACTAGATCAAAATAAATCTATCATATGCATGTGAATTCCATCACACAAATAGGGGAAAATGAAAAAGCTTTAGCAAGGGAATCATACAACTCACCCACCTTTCTCAACATTACTTTCTGGACAGAGGACTTAAACGTAACAACTAAAACTGCATTTGAAACCGTAACTCAATTAAGCTGGAATCTCTTACAAGAAAACAATAAGCTTCATTACATTAAGGAAATATTCTACCAAAAGGAAAGGAAATGTCAAGATTACGGATTAAACGTACTAAACGAACACACGAATATCTGCTAAAATCTCCTGAATGTGAAGGCTGCAACGAGTCACTAACTATAAAACATATCATCACAACTTGTACTAAGTACGCTCATATAAGACAGCTATTAAATATAACAGGCAATATGCAAGCTACTCTGCTATACAACATAAATATAATTATTAAATTCC
>JAUTXW010005502.1:0-107500 GCA_030620095.1 Kuschelorhynchus macadamiae | reverse complement strand
GGATGTGGGTGTCAGGGACGCGGGTCTCTCAGACCATCTGCTAGTATATATCGTTCTAGACTTTCGTTCACCAGTGCTAAATAATAATACCTTTAAGTACAGGGCTTTGCGACAATTAATATGACTTATTTTCAGGCCCACTTGGAGGCCACCCCTTGGAATAATATTTATAGCATAGATAATATCGATGAAAAAATTTCGTTTCTCACTGATACTATTTTGGAGCTGTTTGATAGACATGCCCCATTGAGAACTGCTAACCGTTCAAATAAACCCTACTGTCCCTGGATGACTGACAACATTAGACTTTTAAAAAACCTTAGAAATCAGGCTTTAAATCGATTCAGACGTACCAGACTTACCGAGCATTGGAACTATTATAAGCAGCTCCGAAATTTAGCGACTAATTCTATAAGAACTGAAAAAAAAGTTTATTTAAACAATAAATTTCACAATTGCAGAATCAAAGACAAATGGGCAGAATTAAAAAGATTAAATATTCTAAACAAATCTCACAAGAACATTCCCGAACAACTTCAAAACATAAATCAAATGAACACATTTTTTACAGAATTAACAAAAAATCGTACTGGTCCCAAACAAGATTTAATCGATTTTTACAATAATAATCTCCTTTCAAACAAGTCATTTAATTTTAATACCATTTCAGAAGAACTGTTAGCCAATATTATTCTCAGTATTAAGTCTAAGTCGTTCGGTGCAGATAACCTAAATATTACTCTAATTTCCTTGTGCTGTCCTGTTGTTATTCCATACATAACACACATTGTCAACTGTTGTATTTTACAACAATATTTTCCAAAAAATTGGAAGTTAGCACATGTCATCCCACTAGCTAAAGTAAAAAATCCTACCGACTTTAGTCAACTAAGGTCGATTTCCTTGTTACCTACGCTCTCCAAAATTCTGGAAAAAGTAATGGAATCTCAAATTTCTTCATATGTATCCAGTAATAATATCTTCCCCTATAAACAATCTGGGTTCAGAACCGGGTATAGTTGCGCCACTGCCTTATCCGATATTGTAGATGATATTGTCAGAGCACAACATTTTAACCAGGCAACTGCTGTCATTCTATTAGATTACACAAAAGCTTTCGACTTGATTCATCATAATATATTGCTTTCTATTCTAAAATATATTGGTTTTGGCCAGTCGGCGGTGGCAATGTTGGCGTCTTTCCTCTCGGACAGAAGCCTGAGGGTAATTTTGAACGGCAAACAATCCGATTTACTCAATATCACAGCGGGTGTTCCCCAAGGCAGCGTTCTCGGTCCTCTTCTGTACAGTATTTACACATTTAATTTCATCAAATCACTTCGTCACTGCAAGTACCACCTCTATGCAGACGATACTCAAATTTACCTATCTTTTAACCCCAATCAAGCCGAAATAGCAAACAATCAAATCAACCGTGACTTACACTATCTTTTCAGTAAATCCAACGAACATCTTCTTAAGATTAACCCAAGTAAATCCGCAGCATTATTATTTTGTAACTAGACTGAACGCTTACGTCTTGAATCCACCATTAAAATCGAAATCGGCACCAACCCTGTTGCTTTTAAAAACTCGTTTAAAAGTCTCGGGCTTATCATAGACAATAAACTAAAATTTAATGATCACGTAACTTCATGCCTTCAAAAAGCATTCTCAGTTTTAAAACCTTTGTACTCTCAGCGACATGTACTTAATCAAAAAACCAAGGCCTTGTTGTCCGACACTCTCATTTTGTCACAATTTAATTTCGCAGACAACGTTTATGGTCCTTTCCTTGATTTACAGGCTAAAAATCGGGTTCAAAAGGTACAAAATTCATGCATACGTTTTATTTATGGTATTAGACGAAGGCAGAGGGTTTCACATAAACTGCCCGAATTGGGCTGGCTTAACATGCAACATCGTCGTATCTTACACTCTGCTTTTTTACAAAATTTTAAAATTTAACCGTCCTCCATATTTCCTCGATAAACTTCAATACCGTACGGATGTGCATAATTTAAATTTACGCCGACGGTATCTGCTATCAGTACCCTTACACAACAAAGAACAGTTTAAAAAAAGTTATTCTTATCAAATTGCTAACTTAATCAACAAATATAAAATAACCAGTACGTCACTGTCAGTTGCATCCTTTAAAAAATCAATGAAAAATAAATTGCTCGGCCAACAACTACAATAACAGCGGACCTCGTTAAACAAAAAACTAGTATTTATTTTCTCGTACATCCCCTCTCTACTTTGCATATGTCTAAAATAATTCTCTCTCATTTTCTGTCTCGTGCCTCAGTAGCATAGCGCTATTAACTTGGACGCACGCGTACTTTCGTATGTATATATATATTTTTTTTGTTTAATCACCCTGCACCACTCTTTTTTAGAAAAATTTCAAACTAACTTTCTTTATGAAAGTTAATAATATTTTTTTTATAATTATTTAATAGGCTGCAACAGCCCCTTCGCTTGTGAAGGAAGCTGATAAGTGGCCTTTTATTCCTATTGTAGATGTCTATGTTTATTTTTTTTTAATTTGTAATTTTCTTTTGGAATAATAAACGTGTTTATTATTATTATTATTATTATATTAACAACTAATCAACCTCCATATTTAAGGTCTATATTCACAACGCAGGAGCATAACCATGGTACTCGATATTTAGATTCTTTTAGGATCGCACAGCATAGGTCAGCAGCATTTCAAAAATCATTCAGTTTCGTCGCAGTTCAGATGTGGAATAATTTATCAAATAATATTAAACAACTTCCGTTACGCAGCTTTAAGACACATATAAAAAATATGTTGTTGCATTCGCAAACTAATTTTAATTTGAACCGATGAATTTTGTATTCTATGGATACTATTACTGCTTATTTATTTAATTAGTTATTGGCAAGCACCCCTTCGTTCATACTGATTTTTATATATTTACATATTTTTTAATAATATTTTTGTTTGCTGCACTCGCCATTTTTAAAAAATAATAGAATTTAACTAATAATAACTATAATACTAGTCACATACTCTCAAGTGTCCGCCCGCGCATGCTTCCTGCATTCTGGCCCCCCTGATGTCCGCTGTATAACTATAACATATTGATATTGTTTTGTTTGTTTTTGTTCTCACACTTCATTCTTAATATTCACTTTTTAATAATAAGCTTAGTTTTAATGCTCATTATTATTTATAAATTATTAATCTCGCTGATATTTTTCAAGTTTCTAAGGGCCTGCATTACATTGACTCGGAAAGCGTCCGAGTCTGTGCAACGGTTATTAAAATCGCCATGCAAGGTATCCAGTACGCTTAGTTTTTTAGATACAGGTTGTCTTTAATTTTTTATATATCTCGTTAATTTCGAGGGATATTTACATGTTATTTCTTATTATGTTATGTTTTTGATTCCATAATATTTTTTAATATCTTAGATCATTTGAAAGTTATTAGTAAAATATATCTGCTATATAACTTTCTTGTTTTGCAAAACGTAGGTAAGAGTCTGTTTTTATTTTTAATATACCGCGTTATCCGTTATTATAAAAAATTAAACGAAATAATGAAGCAAACCTGCACCATAATTGTGACAAATGTTATATTTATTCCTTTACAACATATCTCCTATGACAAACTTTCTACATTTTCTCGTTTAGTTTTTAAGATAAATGTTTCTAATTTGGTATATTTCAAATAAGAGAAAAGGGACCTAACTACTGAAAATAAAATTTTATTTAAAAAAGCAAAGTTATACTTGTATCTTTGACAATTGGCATTTCTTATTTTTCTTTGTGTAATGTAAAACATGATAAAAGGCGTGAATAAAAAAATACATAGCAAAATGAGAAATTTGACGTTGTAGTAAAAAGTTTTAGCATTTTAAAGATTTCGCAACCCAGAAAAGAAAGATGGATTTCTATAAAACTTATTTATTGACATTAGTCTTAATATATAATGAGACAAATTTGATTTAAAAATATGTAGAAATGTCTGAGGTAGGTATATCAAAAAACTAAAAACATTAACATTTTGACACCCTATATCTCGAACACCCAGTGCTTGCAAACCCCTGTTTAAACATTTTTTCTTCCATATTTTTATAAGATAAATAATTTTTTAGGGTTTTGAGTATATATACTTTAATTATACCATGCATTCATTTCAACTGATTTGTAGCAAATTTGGCTCGATTTTCGGATCCACCCTGTAGAACTGGGATTTTTACACAGGGACACACTGCTCTATAACTTACTCTATATTGGACTCACATATTTTCGTATTCGATTTTTATAGGGAACTTTTGGATTTAACTGTTCCCATTCAATTTAGGATTTTAAATGCAATACCTGTAAGTATTACAAATTCATTACCATGGTAATTCATAATTAAAAGAGTTATCAAAAAAATTCGCAAACCGTTTCGAGATAATACCTCAAAGATATTAAAGGTCACTTAATTTCTTAATAGCCTGCTTTAGTTTTCTGATATGAAAATCGAAATAGATAATTTGTTGTTGGAATATTTCTCCTTAAAAAATTTTTTTTTTCGAAATTTTGAGGTTTGCATTAATTTTGTGTAACATATACTATAGACGTATTATTTTAACACATCTGTGTAAAAATCAAACCTGATTTGTTTTCAAGTAATAAAGTTACAAGGTAAAACATAAAATTAATCAAAACTTTATTAAAAAAATAGATACCCAGAACGAAGACAGCCCGATAAGAGAACATTTTCAAGAATAAAAGTAAATCTGATCAATCACGGATCATTCAAAATACCGCGACCGAAATCATATTACAAAGAAAAACGGAAAACTGGAGAGATTAATGTTTTAGCTGCCGTTGCAATCAGTCCGTCAACTTCCTGTCAAAAAGTCGAGGATGAAGTGGGAGTACCTAAGTCAACAGTGCAGACTATTCTAAAAAAATACCATTTCAAACCATACAAGTATAAGTTAATGCACCATTTGCACCAGGGAGATGCTCAGCGACGTATAGATTTCTGCAATTGGTACATTCATAAGATCAATACCGAAATAAATTTCGAAAGAGTTATATGGTCTGACGAGGCACATATCTCAAGTGAAGGTATTCTAAATCGACACAATAATAGATACTGGTCTAAAGAAAATGAACACGTTATATTTCCACGCGAACAACAAGACAGGTTTGGATTTAGCGTGTCCTGCTTTATCCTTGGCACAAAAATAAGTTTTGTCATTTATAACGGTAGTCTTACTGGAAACCGGTACCTAGAGATACTGGAAAATACGCTTCCTGATTTATTAGATAATATTCCTTTGGCCCAATTACAAAATATTTTTCTTCAGCAAGATGGTGCCCCGGCTCATAATGCACGGACTGTTAGTATCTTTTTAGAAAATGAATTTCCAGGTCGCTGGATTGGTATAAATGGGGCTGTAAGATGGCCGCCTAGGTCGCCAGATTTGTTGGACCTAGACTGTTTTCTCAAGAAGAGTTTTAGACATTTACAAGCTCGCCAAATGATTATGCTTAACGCACTAAGTAGAATAAGAAAGATGTGTGATATGTGTATAAGGTATAATGTTCGAACAGTATCTGTAATGTCTACACCCTGCATAGCCTTTTTTCTAATTTAGTCAATAGTAAGTATTTGACTGAATACAATTTTATTGTCAACATTAGAAAAATAATTAAATTATGGTCATATGTATATATTTTTAGTTTATAATATGTGTTTTTAGTAGAGTTCTTAGAAGTTTGTGTGTCTCTAGCGTAAAAATTAAATAGTATGAATCTTTGTTAACTGATTTATTGTTTAATAATGATATAATAAACTTTGGTACAGATAATTCAGATTTAGAAAATTAACACACAATTTTCCTGGCCTACTAGGAAAACAGATTAAAATTTTTTTAAATTGACTTAATTGTCGATACCGGATTGAAATAAATATCAAGTGTTATATATTTTTGAGAAGCTAAAAATGAGCGGGAACCAAATACTAAAAAATATATGGGGTATTCCATTTAAAAAACCCAACTTTAGTCTATACCTCGAAAACGATAGTAGCTAACCAAAAACTGACTACGCCACTGGATTCTACGCAAAAAACTCTATCGAAGTTGGTTTTCACCTTTTCGGTAAGTTGCCAGGCCATCGAGATACGAAGGGTACCTAAAAACGCAAAATTTTCAGTTTCACCCTGTATCTCAAAAACGAAGAGGGCTAGAAAAAATTTGTTTATGGCTTCTTTGGTTTCACAAAAAAGTAGCACAGTATTGCGAAAACCGCATCTATCTATCTTCAGTAATAAGGGAGATACCCCGCAAAACCATCGAAATTCGGATACCCTGTACTTGAGATGGCCAGCAGTTTAGTTCGGGGAAAAAACTTCAGTTTATATTGAAATTGATAATGAATCATGAAAAAGTATTTTTGCAATTTCTGGGATTTTAGAAAAATCCTACAACTTTAAAGTTGAGTTTAAAGTTTCGTTGTATTTCATATATTCAAAGCTTTAGATAGTTGTCAAAATATAAATGAAAACTCTTTAAATACAGCCAAACAGCTTCATTATCTGCAATCGTGAATGCACGCCAAAACACTTTACCCCCGTTCAATCGCCTATTAACAGCAGAGTTTACAAGTCATATTTACTGAACAACAAATACGACCCCTTCTGGATACTCGTTGTTTAGTCAGCTGAAAATCCAATGGAAATCAACCGTTAACTGAGCAACAACATTGCAAGTGTAAATGAGCAAATTACTAGGGTGATTGTTGGATATTGAAAGCAATCAAATTGTGCCGTTTCAATAACAAATTTAGTCAATTTACTTAAAAGTTTCATTAATGTGCCGTTTTGGATTCGAAACTAATGGTTCTCTTTATTGGCAACGCTATGTAAAATGGCCTCGATTTCATTCTCCGTTCAGATCATTGCTTTTATAAAATACTCAAATCTGTGTGCAGATATAATGTTACAGTATATTTAAAAAATTAAAATATTGTTGTATTTCACGTAACTCCGGGAGCAGATCTCCATTAAGCTGAGTAAGCTAATGGGAATTAAAGAACAATCCTTCAGGAAATAGGGCCGTTTTAGCAATTTGTTTATCTTCACATTGAGTTATATAAAAATACCGAATTCAGGAATATCATAATATCCGATAAAAATCAGAACTAGGACAACAAATGCAGGGAAGTTGAGGTGGTGTAGATCCTCGGAAGCTTTTCTGCAAAAGTCACTTCAATAAGACTGTTTTACGTTGATTTTTTAAAAATTTTATTTGGCCGCCATTTTGTTCCGCCCTTTTGAATTCATAACACATCACTAGTTTATCTCTACGTCACCCTTAATGCTTGCACTAAATTTGAACTTAATCTAATAAGTGGTTTTTCATGCTGATTTTTTAAATATTTTATTAGGCCGCCATTTTGTTTTGCAATCTTATATTCGTACCAAAATGTCACCAGTTCATTCTTGTGTAACATTTGATTTTTGTGCAAAGTTTGAGGTAAACTGGATAATTAGTTTTTTAGAAATAAGTTTTTTAACATTTTACTTGGCCGCCATCTTTTTTTTACAATATAGCAGCAATATCCACTTAAATAGGTTATTACTGGTAGTTCTGATTGTATTACTTCGGTATCAGACTGTGTAACTGTGATTTTAGATAATAAATTATTAACATGTTCAGAATTTAAATTGGTGTCTAATGACTGTGTTTTACATTCAGGAGGTTCGAAGAACTGATCCATAATGTGTAGATTTTAGAGATAACATAGACTGAATTCTAAGTAAATTGTGAAAATCTTTTCTTTGTATTTCGTGCAAACAATTTATTAAAAACGTGGCAAAGCGCTTTCGGCTTTCGCCATCATCAGTGCTACCTGAAAGGAAGGAAATCACTTTCTTTGGTTTTCGATAAGTATTTTATGAAGAGAGTTACTAATGTAGAAGTGAAATTGAATAAGGACAAAGAAACTATGTAAAAAAGAGAAATTATGAAGAAAATTTGTATTAAGAAGCAATCTGTAATAATAATTTAATAAGTGATCTACTTACTTAGTCAAGTGTGCACAGGAAATAAATCCATAAAGTACGACAAACAGTTAAAAACAGTAAACATTTAAATTGTAAGTTACATGTCAAATATATAACAAATCACATTTAAAACTTTTATAAAACAATCCCCCTTTTAGCGACCTAAATTATCATTTCGTTCCAGTCAAGGCTGAATTGTAGAGGTCTCAAATAACAGAGTTTGAAGGTTAAACCTACAAGGAAAATTAGCCTTGTGAGGTTGGCAACCTATCAATATATTTAAAATTTAAACCTGTAGGAAAAGAAGTGTCAATGAAGAAGCAAATTTTAACCAAAATAATTAGAAAATTAATCAAACTGAATGTGGAAGGCCGTGGAAATATTTTATATTATTTGTATATATTGTAAATAAATTGCAAGAGATTCAAATCTAGTAAGGAACTATTAGGGGAAAATTTTTCTCAAGTATTTTAAGTTGGTCATATTGACGAAGCAGGGTTGGCTTCAGCGACTTAAACAATTTTTAAATTTAATTTTGATTTAGTGAAAGTATTATTATTCCATTAAAATTGTTTAAATAAAGAGGAGAAATGTCAAACAGGAATTAGAACAATCAATGTTTTGTGGAGGTTCTGTACAAATTAGTGAACAAATTAAAACGTATATACATATTTCAATCTTATTCACAACTAAAGATGTTTTCAGATAAATGTGTGTTATGTAAAAAAAGTGGCGAGGAAAGAGAATTTGTATCTTGAAATCAAAATTGAAAATTATGAATTTTGAAACTGGTATAAGTGAGTAAAGGAGATGTGGATCGGAAAGTTATATAAGTTTTTTTAAATTAATATTAATATAAAGAGAGGAAGAAGAATGGATCAATCAGACAGGGTAAATGACTTCAAGTCTGGGTTCATCATAGAGCGATGGAATTAGTCCAAAAGTCTGCGGTGTAGAGGAATGAAAGATCTATTGAGGGAGACTTGTGTATTAAGACATGAGTCATTATTCTTTAGTTTTTTGGAAATTTCGATATCCTCCATAAAGTTCAACCTGTTTAAATTTTTAGACGTTATGTTATGAAGTAGTTTAGAATTTGACCTTGGGCTGAAACTATGATTGGAAAATCTCAGGTGCTCTCTAAAGGCTGAGGTAGTTCTTTTTAGATGTTATTAATTCTTGTGTGTAAGGGTTTACAAGTTCTGCCTATGTATATTTTGTCACAAGAACCACATGAAAGTTTGTAAACTCCACTTTTTGATAAAGAGTCTATTTTATCCTTTGTATTTACTAAAAGTGTGCCTAGATTGGATTTAATTTTATGAGAGATTTTTATGTTTGGGATATTATTTGAAAAAACTTTAGATACTTTATCATTTAAGCTGCTATTCAAATAAGGTAAAGCTATATATTTGTTAGAATTGTTTGCCATGGGGTAAATCTCTTTCTTTAATTTTTTATGTTTGGTTTTGAGTATCAAGGAATCAATTAGATTAGGATCATAATGATTGTTAACTGCTATTTGTTTTAGTATTTTACCTTCATTGTTATAATTGTCGATAGAAAGAGGAATATTTAAAAGTCTGTTAACATAGCATTGGAAAGCTGCCATCTTATGCTGATTAGGATGATGAGACAAGTTAGATATTGTATGATCGGTCTGAGTAGGCTTTCTATAGACAGCAAAACTCAATCCTGAAATCGTCCTCTCAATTGTTGTCAAGAAAGTTTAGTTTTTTGTTGTCTTCAAATTCGATAGTAAACCTAATATTTGGATGTATGTTATTAGGTTTCAAGATCAGGTTGTCAGCCTCAGGTCTGTCACAATCAAGAAAACAAAGACAATCATCCACATATCTAAACCAAAAAAGAATTTCAGGATTGCTGTCAGTGATAATGTATGTTGTCTCAAGGTGGTTCATAAATAAATCAGCCAGAAAGGGAGACAAACAACTACCCATTGCTAAGCCATCAGGCTGTTTGTAAATTTTCCCATTGAAAGAAAAAAAATTTGAGAGAGACAGAAGTTTAAAAGCGATAGTATATTAACAATTTTTTGGTTATCAATATTTTTAGCTACAAGAAGGCTACTCACCAGTTTGACTATTTCATCTCTAGGGACAGTGGTAAAGAGGTTAGTAACATCGAAGGAGACCATCAAACAGGTAGGTGGTAGGTTCAGTGATTTAAGTTTGTTGGTTAACATCAATGAATTACTCACCCCAAACTTCGGAATGAAACCTGAAAGCTCTCTAATGAGTTTATGTATAAAATTAGCAATTAGAGATATTGGTGTGTTGGTAAAACTAACAACTGATCTTATAGGAACATCTATTTTGTGTATTTTAGGCAAGCCATACAACCTAGGCATATTTGGATTGCTAAAAATGAGGTTTCTTGGAGCTTGGTTTCCCTCAAGAAATAAACTAAAATGTTTGACAAGTTTAGATGTTTTTTTGACAAAGGAATTAAAGGGGTTAGTAGATAAAAGAGTGAAGTTATTATCTATCAAGAAACTTTCGACCTTTGAAATATAGTCAAATTTATTAAGTATGACTAAACAATTACCTTTGTCTGTCTTAGATATCACAAGATCCTTACTTTTTATTTTGGGCTTGAGTTTTTTTAAAGCTTTAAGAGAATGTTCTGAGAAGTAAACTGATTAAACCTGAATAAATCCTTCTTAACGTTAAAAAGGATGTTGTGGATGTCATTGCGTAATGCTTTGTTGGTATGAAAATCCAACGAAACTTGTTCTATTACGACATCAAGTTCAACAGCGAACTCGAGAACATCACTCTCAGACAGATTGGTTTGCTATGTTTAAGACCCATGTTGAGAAGATCCAATTCATCTGAGTCAAAAATTACATTGGATAAGTTTTTAACTCTATCTTGAAACTTAAAATATGAGAATTTAATTGAGTTTTTTGTCATATTTCTGTGTTTTTTCTGATTCAAATAGCTGTCGACTGAGATATGATAATGACCACCAGCTAATTGCCTATATTTTCCAAAACGCCCTTCCAATGGGTCTGTTTGAAATTTGCCCAGTAATACATAATTCATATTAAGCTCAGTTAAACAGTATTCAGTAGCTTCAAGAAGCCCATGAATGGTACGGTTTAATGCAGTGTGGGTTTGTCGGGTCAGTGTATTTGTAAAATTAGTTGGACTCCAAGTATCTAGCAAATTTTGCATTTTTAGCAAAAAACAAAATTTAGGATCATCATTGGGGGCTGTTAGTATTTGTTTGATAAAAGGTTCTTGATATTTATCTAACAAATTTTTCCCTTAAGGGGAGCTTTTACGTTCACAATTTTCCACCATGTCAAAATAATACTAATAAAGTCTGCGGTATCTTGTGAATGTGACACATTTTTAACAAAACCTTTTAGAGCCTCTATAATAAAGCGTTTAAAGATTTTAAGAGCTAATTTTACATTTTGTCTTTCAAGAGGCAATGGAAATAGAGCCTTTAAACTAAGTGAATAACCATGCTTCAATAGTTTGTCTTGTTCTAGTTCGTATAGGTTTTTGATCACAGAAAAGGAAGCACATTTGTTTTGGCCTGTCTCAAAATCTGGATAAGAAAATGTTTGGTCAGGTTTTGAATTATGCCAGTTGTTAAAGATACATTTCAGTAAATGAACAATGTCAAAAAAGTAAAATATGGGTCTTACTGGGTCAATAGGATGTTGGAATACTATACTGAGTTGATTAATGGGTGAAAAATTACTCATTGCTTTACTGTTTACTGCATTATTATCACTAACTGTACAAAATACTATGTACCCAATTTCTTCTAAATTTTCTATAATGGTCTTGATAAAAGTATATAATATTTCTGAATTAAGTTTAGCTACGGGAGATATATGAATGACTTCTGTAAGGCTTGAGCAAGGACCAGTGATCATAAGTTCTACTGCAGATGATGCTAAGTTATCTTTATTATTTACTGATGTTCCCACGGTATTGCCTGCCTTGTAATCCAAATAGGGTTCGATGTGAATTTCATCAAAAAGTAATGTAAAATATTTTTCTTTCTCTGTTAAATATTGAAAAATGTTACGAGCATAGGTCAAAAAAAAATTCTTTCATCGATATGAGGATCTGTTAAAAATCTATTACAAATAGATTTTACTGTGTTAGGATGAGGTAAGATAATAGGAGCATGACATCGTAAATATTTATAGCAATGAGGGCTTATTGTAAACAAAATTGAACATAACACAACATACCTTTCTTTTGAAGTACTTAACAAAGTCAACTGTTCTGAGAGAAATTGTAGATTTTGAGTAAGTTCGTCAGAACCTTTTAGGTTTAAAAGAATATTAGTCACAAATTTTAATTTTTTTTATATTGTCATTGTCAGGCTCCACTTTATCTGAATTGGGAGTTTCTGTGGGAGTTTCACTAGTACTGGGGAGTTGACTTGACTCGGTATGGTATAAATCACGAGTTTTACTAGGATCAGGAATGTCGCTATCAAGATTTATGGGCATTGACATCATCATATTGTCAAATGCGTCAATTAAACTTTCTGTTTCATCCAAACTGCTAGGTGATTTTAAATTTGTTATTGAAACACAAACAGATTGACCATATAAAAATGTTTCTAATTTTAAATTGCAATTTATAACAATTGCCCAAGTTATTAGAGGACCAGGAGTATATTCAAGTTTAAATAAAGTTATTTTATCTGCATCCTTTACCGAAAACTACCCTTTTCTTAAATTAAAATTTAGAAGTACAAAAACTAATAAATATAATTAAATTTTCACCAAAAATGGAGACAAAACTACTCTATATACTCTAATTCACGAACAACGACATCATGTTTCACACTGTTTTGTTTTCGGTTAGCAAGTGCCAGTTGTCGGCCAGTACGTCTAATGGCCAGTTATCACGATACGACATAAGCAAAACTGCATTGGTCTATGCTTTAATGCATTTCTTACGGGAGGCGACTGTCGGCCTAAATGTGGTGACGTAAGGCCTATTTTAATTTTAGCTGGTAGGCCTCGTTGTTTAGTAGGTGTTGCCTAGGCCGCCAACGTCGTGGTCCAACTAAACGAAACCTTCGGAGGTCGCTGTGCGAGGCATCGGTAGTGCGACTGCCGCGGAATCAACATGAATATTCAACGAGTTCACAAGCTTAGAATGATATATGGAATTTCCAAATTTAAAAGAAATTAATATTATTATATATTAATATATACATATATATATATATATATATATATATATATATATATATATATATATATATATATATATATATATATATATATATATATATATATATATATATATATATATATATATATATATATGTACATCTATGTTGATTTTTACTCCTTCACGGATGGAAAAATACAGTGTGTTTTCATTCCGGTTGTACATCCGTTCACTACTGTCGTTCTGAAAAGAACAGTTTTGCTTATGTTTTGCCAAAATCACATTTGGAATTTTCGAAGCTTTCTTTCTCGCGTCCGAATAGAGACTGAAGTGTTAGTGACTACGCCGCTTCCTTTTATACCCCCACTCGGGGCCGAAGATTATATCTGGGCAGGCGTTGGTCGTTATTCATGTTTTCCGGATGGTGCTGTTGTTGTTGTGCTAATTGCGCTTGAGTTTTTGCGATTTTAGATTTGTCGATTATTGTCTTCCATACTGTTGGTAGTTTTAATGATTCGTCCCTTTTATTCAAATCACCTTGTTTTTCAATTTCTATGGCTTCTCGGATTATTCTGGTCTTATAATGTTCTATATTGGCAATCTCCCTACACACATCGAAATTTATTTTATGGCCGGTTTCCTGATGATGTAGGTATAAAGCTGAGGTTGTTTGTTTATTTCTGGAGTGGAGTGGAAGAGCATAAACTCAGCATCAGAAATAAACAAACAACCTCAGCTTTATTCCTACATCATCAGGAAACCGGCCATAAAATAAATTTCGATGGGTGTAGGGAGATTGCCAATGTAGAACATTATAAGACCAGAATAATCGGAGAAGCCATAGAAATAAAAACAAGGTATTTGAATAAAAGGGACGAATCATTAAAATTATATATATAATCGACAAATCTATATAAACTCAAGCGCAATTAGCACAACAACAACAGCACCATCCGGAAAACATAAATAACGACCAACGCCTGCGCAGATATAACCTTCGCAACACATTATATATATATATATATATATATATATATATATATATATATATATATATATGTATATATACATATACATGTATATATATATATATATATATATATATATATATATATATATATATATATATATATATTTATCAAATGGCTCTTTTATTACTGATTATAAATATATCAGGTTTGATACCTTTATCTTTAAAGAAATCTGAGAAAAATTGCACCATAAGAAACAATGTATTCCCATTGACTTCACTATGTAGAAAAACGTTTTCTGTCTCTCTCTGACAATTTCTCGGGTGTCATTAAAGATTAATGTACCAACCTGGTATATTTATAATCAGGTACAAACTTGGTATATATATATAATCAGCAAGTAGAGAGCCATTTGAAAAATATATAATATACAGTGTTTCAGTAAAAAAAAGAAAGTTGGTATTTTTGACAGCTGTAATATATAGAGAAAACACCCTATATAAAATGTATTGTATCAAATTCAACTTGTTGCAATAATGGGCAACCACGCAATAACCTGTTTTGCTATGTCAGCAGGTCAACCACCTTCCCGAGCGTATATGGCAATTTGATTGCATTGTAAAAAAGATTGAGAATATACTTTGGGTAATGTTAAGGTGAACATGTAGTTTCATTTTGCTACCCTTTGTTTCAACACTAAGTATTACACAGCTTTGCTATACTCATTTCTTTCATTGGAAACTAAATTCTAGTGGTTCCAGAAAAACCCTACAACTTTTGTATTTTAATATATTTTTCCATTGTCAAAATAAACCCTATAGTGAGGCTCAAACACGGTACAAATTTTATCAAAAAATTATTTTTGTTAATTCGGCTAGCTTAGGCAATAATTATTCGGTCCGGTACCTTTTGTGCATCCTGTATAGATTATTTTGTGGGGTCAAAAATACACAATAATAAAAGACGTCCTTGATGCCTCCACAATCACGAAGCTATCTTTAATTTGATTCCCACTCGTACAAGTACCCGCTTACATTTCATTAACCCGCACCAAACCAATCGACGAACTTTTAACTTTAATTGATGACGAGATAGAGTGGAATCAGGGCGAGGGTGAATTAAATCCACCCTCCGGATTCGGCAGAGTGTGGCGCCCGTATACTAGGTAATTACGCCTAATTAGGACCCCCATGTGTTTTAATAAAAAAAGCATTCACGTGACTCGTGTCGTCACTTTCGCTTTCGTCGGGATAACATTCGGTGGCTTTTTTCTGCTGGGGACGGTTATTCTCGAATATCGGTATCTTTCATTAGTTTAACTGAGAAGGATTGGTTCTATATATATATATATATATATATATATATATATATATATATATATATATATATATATATATATATATATATATATATATATATATATATATATATATATATATATATATATACATATATTTCGTTTCTTTTTCTTTAACCATATATAAATATTTTGTTAATTATTTTCTTGGGCATAGGTTAACTCATTAAGAAGTAAAACTATAATTCAATCGACATTTTTAGATATTTATTTTCTACAATAAAAACATCTTTAGTTAATATTTAAATTTTAAAATGGTTAAAAACATTACTCAAGAAACATCATTCAAAAGACATTACATTTTAAACAAACAATGATCAAAAAAACAAAAATACATTTAAAACAAAATTAGTATTATACATAGTACGCACCTTGGAAAGTTTTACGAATGTTTTGAGGTAGCAATAATTTCGACAGGTCTGGAATTCTGATAGATAAAAACAAGACAATTTTTTCTTTTTTTTATATTTACTTAGATTTTTACGCTATTACTGAAATGTACAGGGTTTTATGTATGGAGTGGTTTATTTATATTTAGATTAATTTACGTAGATATTAGATTATGATATATTTGGCTTAAGTTATTGGCGTTTTTTTTTATCGTTGACGGCATCTTTCTCCTTTTTAATTTGTACCATTTCTTTTATTGTGACTTTTCGATAATTAGTTTTTTGCTCTAAAATTTTGGTTCGTTTAAAATCGAATTCGTGTTTTTCTGAATGTTCGTGTTTGTGGAGTGCGGTAGATGCATTTTTTGTGTATTTGTGACCGTTTAATCGACTATCTAAGTATTGTGTTGTCATTCCTATGTACTTTTTTGGGTAATTTAAACATGGAATTAAGTAAACTAGGTTCGATTTCTTTTTTTTATTACTTTGCTTTTCAAGGGAGTCAATTCTGTGCTTTATGACAGACAGTTGTCGTGTTTATAGGAGTTCGCGAGACACGAAAAACTGTTTCGAGACCGAGACCGAGACTTGGTGTTCGAGACCGAGACCGATACCGAGACTTACCTATCGAGACTCTCGGTTTCGATCTCAAAGTGAAGTAGCAAAATAACTAATTGTTCGTAAATTATTTGTTTTGACAAAATAATTCAAAAAATATATGCTTGGGGGCAAATTGAATGATGCAAAAAATAATTTTTCTATAATCCATTATATTATACTCGCATTGTATATGCTCTTATAACAATGATACTAGTGAAATAGTCATTTAAAAAACGATATAAATAACCATAAAAAGAGAATTTCCCAAATTTAGAAATTCTAGTAGCGAAATTCCACTTCACATGTCGAAAACCGTAAATTGATACCCTGTTCTCAAAAAGAGACACTTTATCACAACTATACTATATAGGATTTTGATATTGTGATCTTTATAAATTTATAATCTGTTTTTATGTTTAATTATTGAAAGTAACTAAAATCCAAAAATTTTTAGTTTTTTGGTTCAATAATTAATAACTAATAGACTGTAACAACTAAAAACATCGCAATATCATATTCTTATATAGTATAGATACGGTAAAGTCTCCACCAGATGAAGAAAGTGTGGTGATTTATGTTTCAAAATTTTCCGACTTAAAATAAACAAAAAATTGTTAAAAAACATTAGCGAAAATTTTTCTTAACATTTTCTTCTTTAATCGCTTCGATGGCTTGCTAATTAAAGAAGGTACGTGTTTTATAGAACAATATTTTTGTATTGATGTTGTTTGTATTTGAAAATAATGGACGATATAAAAATTTTAACTATATGTGTATAATAAAAATAATACGTATACATACGGACAAGATTTTCAACAAACAAAACACAAAGTAGAATTTGTCTTAGGATTTTAAATAGATGATCAATAAAGCTAATTCAACTATTACGCTTAAAAATTAACGAACTGTTCTAATAACAAAGTAAAAATTTAAATTTCTAAACATAAATTATAAGCATATTTTTGTACTTTATTTCAACCTATATAATAAACCTAAAAATATTCAGAAAATTTAAACTAATATTTTATAGTTTCATTTTTCATGTTACTTTTATACCATGAATGAATACATAATTAGCATTTGTTTGAAGTTTCATTTAAGATGCTTCTTAGTTTTGTATTAATTAACCCTGATTGTGAAAATAAACGCTTTACTGCTACAGAGGTCGCCTGTATAGACAAAAGATCTTTTGCCATTTTGGCTAAATTTGGAAATTGTTTATCGTGTGCTCTCCACCATTCTAAAATATCTGTACCCTTTAGAGCGCGCTTTAATTGCAATATTCTATTATTTCTTTTCTCCAATTTTCGGAATCACTTTTTTTTTAAATAGTAATGCATAATCGATGTCATAGTTATCATCGCTTGAGGAACTTGATATTATTGGTGATTCAGCAGGCACAATATAGTATTTATCCCTGTACATTTTCTCAAAAAAGGTTTAGATTCATCTTTCAGGCGAAAAATTGAACAAGTAGATATTTGTTTAATAAATAAATTTACTTTTAAAATTTATAGTTAATTTACCAAAGAACAAAAATAGTTGCTTCATAAGTAGTATTTTGAAACATAGCCGCCTTTGTGCAAGCACAACGTGCAGACCCCTAAGAAGGGTCCTGGTTAAGAAGGTAAATACGCATCAAAGTAATAAAAGTTTGGTTCAAAATAGCAAAGTTTACAGAATACTTAAGGGTGCTTTACTTGGCCATCAATCGTTTTCTACCTATTGAATTATAAGGTCTGTCCCTAGAATGCCCAACACGTTGCTTGCATGAGTTCGGCAGCATTATACAGTGTGTCCTTATTTTGTGTTTAATATATCTTATTCCATTTGTATATCTTTCGAAATGTCAAATAATTATTGTTCTGTGGATGGTTGTTTAAGTAACTCTAGTGATGTGTGGCATTTCTGTTGATGTCCAAAGAACAAGGGATATGTGATATTTATTTTGATATACCTACTATTATCGGTATATCTTCATTTACTGATTCCATCTGTTGGCAACATCATTTCGAATTATAGATTTTTGAAATAATTTTTTATATTAATATACCTACATTTTTTCCATTTTACTGAAATATTCAAACATTGAGTTTTTTTACATTAAATTTTTAAGATTGATCGGAAAAACTCTGGGTTTCGAACGTAGACTTCCATGTACTTTTGTCTAAATAACAAATCGGCTAACAATTATTATTTTTAAAATTTTGTTTTCGAGACCACCGAGACTTTCGAGACCGATACCGAGGCTAAGTAGGTCTCGCTCTCGAAGCATCGAGACCGAGACCGAGACCGTAGACATTCTCCGAGACCGAGACTGATCCAGTCTCGGTCTCGGTCTCGAACCCCTATGTGTTTAAACAAGATGTGATTTATTTTTTCTGATAGACCATCTGTGTAGGGCCTTGCAACGTATTTAGTATTAACATTTTTTCTTTTGTTGCTTTCTTTAAGTTATTATAAAAAATTCGTTGTTTAAAAACTCGTAGTATGTTTTTTTCCGGATAACGGTTATTTATTAAAGTCTCCTTAACCTTCTTTAATATCTCAGGATGATATTCTGGGAACTAAGTGAGATGGCACGGTCGGTTAGACCCATAATAACGCTATTTTTTTGATTCTTTGGATGGTTGGAGTTAAAGTTTAAGTACAGCCCTGACCATGACTTATATCCATCATCCGGAAAAAAACATACTACGAGTTTTTAAACAACTAACTCATGTTTTTTACAATAACTTATAGAAAGCAACAAAAGAAAAAAATGTTAATACTAAATACGTTGCAATGCCCTACACAGACGGTCTATCAGAAAAAATAAATCACACCTTGTCTAAACACGACATAACTGTTTGTCATAAAGCACAGAACTTACTAAACAGTCTTTTCGCTCCCTTGAAAAGCAAAGTAATAAAAAAAAGAAATCAAACCTAGTTTACTCAATTCCATGTTTAAATTGCCCAAAAGAGTACATAGGAATGACAACACAATACTTAGATAGTCGATTAAACGGCCACAAATACACAATAATATATATATATATATATATATATATATATATATATATATATATATATATATATATATATATATATATATGTATATTTGCGGTAAGTTTTATATTCTAAATATTTTATATTGTATAATAAGATTTGCTTAAACAAACTTTTAGATTTGATCTCATAGACATTTGCAAAAAAGATTTTGGCGATTTACTTAAAAACTATTTAAAGCTTTCCCATAGAGTTGCGAAATGTCTAAAACTTTTAAAGAAGTTATATTTTACAGGAAGAACCCATTTTAATAGAAAAGATAAAATCAATTTTCGGTACTTTAAGCAATTGTTTATATATTTACCTCATTTATATTTATTAAAAATTAAATTTCTACCGTGTACCAAAGAATTCGCGAAGCTAATTTCCTTATATACGCGTATGAAAAAATGTCTATTTTGTATACTATTTTCCAGACCTAAACATCTTCCTTTTACCTTTATCCTTTTTCGTGACAACAAGTTGAACTTAGCTTTATGTAAATGAAATATCCAAAATTAAATGGCTAGTATTTATGTCTTTTAATTGTTCTGGTAGGGTCTCCTTAACCTAAGCGTAATTAAACCTATAAATTAGATTGTTCGCCGGCAAAGCCGGACTGCAATTTTGCATGACAAGGAAATTACATAAGTGTCCTCTCCTTAAAACTTTTAAGCCAGGTAACAAATAAATTATAGTTGGTTTTGAACTAGATTAAGTTTTATTTGAGTGTAAATTGTCCTTTTAAATATTTACCTCAGATGTAAATTTCAGAACGCTGAAAAATACGATAAATATAAACGTAATGAATGAATCTTTCCTTTTATTAGGAATAGTGAAGTGTGATTTTTTCAATACATAGTCATTTAGTAACTTCTATATATTATCTTTTCAAATATTTTTATTGGGCGCCATTTTGTTCCATCATATTGGATTGCTACCAATATTTTACCATTTTCTACCTATGTCACACTTGATTTTTGGGCACAATTTAAAATAAATTCAATAAGTAGTTTTTACATTGACCCACACATTTTGTTATGTTATATTGATTTCGTACAAGTTTATACCACATTTTATATTACACTTAATACTGATATAATATTTGAAACTAATTTTAGTAGTAGTAATGGGTAGTTTTTAAGCTATGCTGCGAACTGAGAAACAGGCGGACCAATACCGACAGAACTGATAAAAGTATAAGGAGGCTAAAACCTGAAAGTGGCGACTATTCGGAAGCCATGTGAAACATGCGGCCCAGTGAGCATTTTTCTGCGGCCCAATCAGCCAGGTAATGCTACCCGCGAACAAGTTGAAAACCGTTTTTGAAAACGCGCGCCTCTGCAACAGGGCAATTCCATGATGACTCGCGGGACAATTAGAAAAACAACAATTTTAAAAATATTCATTTTTACCATAGGCATAGTAAGTCTCATGTGATTTATTGCTATTCTATTATGGCAATGATGTCTCTGCTATTAGTACTTGCTCATTTGAAAAAAGGCAAAACCTAATAAATAAAGTTTTTGAAAAATCTATGCTTACTCGCGGGACATCCAAAATGTTTAATCAATATGCGCAAGTTTTAGTTGTTTTTTTTCTCTAAATTTTATAGATATCTAAAAAAAGTAATATTACTATAACTTACCTACTCTTAGTTAAAATTTATGGGACCATACTTAAAATGCCAAAATTCTTTAAGTTCTGTATATATTAACCAATTTAGTGATTACTCGCGGGACATTACTCGCGGGACAATGCAATTTCAATAAACAAATATTTATTTCAGCTATTACAATAAACAATGAAACTAAGAAATTACATAGGAAAACACAAAACAACGTTTGATTCCTTTGAATTACATACATTTTTAACTCTTACATGATAATTATCCAAAAATCGAAAGTTGTGACAGCTTGTTATGTTGGGAAATGGTTTTACCAAGTTCCACTTATCATCTAAAGTTTTTTTTGCTGCTTCAATCTCTTCTGTTTCTACATAAATGACGTTTATCTTGTCCAGTTTTTGAGTACATTGGTAAAATTCTTTCGCATTAGTAATTAAAGACTTTCGACTTTTTATTTCCATCCAGACCTAAAATATAAAATGTGTTATAATTGTCAGAATTCGATTAGTTTGGCATTAAATACTTTTCTTTTTACTGTAGCCCCTATACCATCCACAGCACCCTTTCCATGTGATGACGCGAAGAAATTCCATTCCATTGCTCTTAAATTCATTTCTGCTGGTAAGAAGCACAACGAAGACATCGTATAACGATTTTTGAACTGCGCAGCGCATCCGTCGCTAAACACGCATAATTTTTCAAAATTTAATACTTTCAGTTTCAGAAATTCTATGATTTTCTTTAAAAAAACATTGATAGCGTATCTATCATGTGAAAGATAGTTAGACACGATAGCAAACGAAAGTATATTGTTTGGACCCCAAGCGACGACGGCAGTATAGATTGTTACTTGGTTATGCGACCAATGCGCACTTTGAATTTCATCTTGTGCTGTAATTGAAAAGTTTTCCGCAAAGTCCATTTGCAATATGATTTCTTTTTCGCCAACGGTGCTTCTTTTCGAATCAAAATACTTTTGTTGACTGTTTTTGATAAATACATGTTTTTTGAAAAAAGCAGTTGATTTTCTAAGGTGGAAATAATCGTTTCGATGGACTTTTCAATACTTATTATTTCTACTTTTCCATTGATAGTTGCCCACTGTTTAAAAATTAATTCCACCGACTCATCATATTTCAGAGGCAGAACTGAATATTTTAAGTCAATGTCTTTACAATTCTGACAAATCCCCATCATACAATCTTCGCTTTCTAAGTAGCAAACGATTTCTTGAAGAAGCTCTCTGTGTGTTTTTGGGAACTTTACAGTTTTGTGCAATATATCAATTAAATAAAAGACATTAGCATGATACCTGCAGACACATACGTCATGAGGCATATCTGACAAAAGCATGACAAATTTAGGTGTTAGTTCATAAAATTAACTAATTTTTATCGTTTCCCCCGGATTCTCTTCTTTAAAAATACTAAAAGCTTCTAACACTGTATACATCATATGTCTTTTTTGTGCGTATTATGTGCCATTTTCAGATTTTATTTTGATTTTATCCTTAACATTT
The DNA here is from genome assembly GCA_030620095.1 of Kuschelorhynchus macadamiae. Lineage (NCBI taxonomy): Eukaryota > Metazoa > Arthropoda > Insecta > Coleoptera > Curculionidae > Kuschelorhynchus > Kuschelorhynchus macadamiae. The sequence goes on along the minus strand of JAUTXW010005502.1, from coordinate 84,781 downwards.
GGCGAAATCCTGCTTATATCTTCTCTACAGAAAAAAATCTCAACTTTCCTTACTGTTTCCATATTCAGCTAGTTATACTTATTATTTGTTGTGACAGACTCAAAACACTCTGGATTATTTTGACCAATATCAAAACTTATGGTTAAATTCTTATCAATCCTTTTCAAAACCCTTCTAATGACCTCTATTTTCTTCTCTTTATGTTCTGGAAGGACATTCTTGATTTTTTTCAAATCTTTCCCCATAGTTTGAGGGGTCTTATAGGCACTATTCCCTTTTTTATCCAACCTTTGAGCATCTTTTTTTGCACGGTATTTTCTTTTTCTTTCTCGTTCCTGTTTTCTGTTCAACTCTATCAAATCTGTAGAGGACAACATTTTTTGTTTCATTTTTTCTCGGTATTTTTTGCAACATTCAGCATGTCGTTTACGGTATATCGACTTAAGGTTCTCATTTGCATTTATTTTCTCTCTATGCTTTCTGACATACTCTTTCACTTTCATTTTCCTCTTTTCATTTTGTATTTTCGGCATCCTAAAAATGGATAACTTCCTATCATTTCTTTCTTTTTTTCAATCCAAAAATCAATACAACTAAATCGCTCTGTAACCTTCCGTAGCTAGCAGTATTTTTAAAAAATAAAAAAAAAACATAAAAAATTACCTAAATACCGATAACACTACAAATAATTTGATGCTACTAAAAGCAGTTTTATTAAAATCTCAACTTTCTTTTGAAAACACTTTTATGAGCGTTGAAAATAAAAAATAAATATTTCTAGGCTATTAAAGATTACTCGCGGGACAAAAAGAAAATTATATTAAAAATATATTCTAGGCTTCTTAATATTTATCTATCATACTGTTATAACGAGCAAGTCAAAGGTTAAGAAATATCATGTTTTTATCCAGAGTTTCTATTACGGTCTAATTAAAAATTAAAAAAAGTATTGGATTCAGCTTACTCGCGGGACAAAATTTTGGAATATAAATAAGCAATTTTTAATCAAGTTCTACTTACTTTTTGCAAAAAATAATTCACTATTTAAAAGCTTGACAGCACAACAGTTTTTGACGGGCACCAGTTTCCAAGCACTGCTTTTGTTTTTATATAGCCACCTGTGATAAACAATGCTTTTGTAATGCAGTGTGATGCGGGAACGGATTCCTGCAGTTTTTCGTAACATTTTAAAGCCACTAGGTAAAATTAGGAATATTTATCTAACATTTCATAAACTTTAACTCAACTGTAAACAATTATTCAGGTTTTTTGAATGAATGAATTTTTGAATTTTACTAAAAAGAGTAAGCATCGATCTTGGAATTGCCCATCAACGATTTTTATAATAAAATGTACAATTTTACATAGTGCCATCTATGTTTAGGAGGGTGAACTACATATACTCAACCTAAAACCTAAAGCCAAACGTTATCTGGCTTGTTCCATGAAGTTCTATCGCGCAAAAACACAGATGACGCTATCTGAACATTCTCGAAAGAACTTGAGAAATCACAATATGTATATAAGCCGTGCTCGATTGAGTTCAGTGTTTAGTAGTTATGAGTCAGTTGCGATAGAGTTTCGAGTTGAGTTGCGCACTTCTTGTTACAACACTTAACAGTTCTTATTATAATTTATTTCGGATACAGTTTTTAACATGTCTCTTTCAAAACCAAGTGGAAGTAAGAGGAAACTTGTAGATGAGCATCGTATCTTTCAAGAAAAGTGGGAATTGGAGTTTTTTTGCTGTGAAGTGAATGAAAAAGTTATTTGTTTGATTTGTATAATATAATATAAAACGTCACTATGATATTCATAAAACTATGTTTGACAAGTATACAGGCATGGTCAAAAACGAAAAGTTAAATAAGTTAAAATCACGGTTGAAAGATCAGCAGCTTATGTTCACACGTCCAAAGCAAGAAAATGAATATGTCCTTCACGCGAGCTACGTACTGTCGGAGTTGATCGCGAAACACTCAAAACCATTTGTTGAAGGTGAATTTATAAAAGAGTTCCTTGTAAAAGCCGCGGAAATTGTAAGTCCCGGGAGCGTGAAGGCATTTCAAAATAAATCCTTGTCCCGGAATACTGTCACTGAAAGAGTTACTGAGTTGGCTGCCAATATAAGTGATCAGATAAAAACAAAATCAGCCTCTTTCATAGCATTTTCTATTGCCTGTGACGAAAGTACGGATGTGCGTGGTGCAAGAAGAATTACTGAAATTAGTACCATTGCATGATACGATAACTGGGAAGGATATTTTCAATGCTATTTATGGACTTCTGCAAAAGTACAATTCAGATTTGTCAAAACTGTGTTCCGTTGCAACAGGCGGAGCTCCTTCAATGACTGGAGTAAAAAATAGCTTCGTTAAAATATTACAGACAAAGATCAGAGAAACGGGCAGTGACAAACCAGATTTTCATCATATTAATTGTATAATCCACCAAGAAGTTTTATACTCAAAAGTGATCAAGTTGGAAAGTGTTTTAAAGTCAGTGAAAAAAATTATAAACTTCATAAGGTCACGAGGCCTTAATCAGAGAGAGAGTGAATGTGAATACACTGGTTTACCATATTATGCAGAGGTGAGGTGGCTTTCGTGTTCTATGGTACTCGACCGGTTTCATGGAAACAAAAGCAGAAGATGTCGGCTTATTATGCGATGTACCTTTTTTACAAGATCTTTCATTTATGGTAGATATTACAAAGCACTTGTCGGACTTAAATACGAAATTGCAAGGACCACGTCAAGTTATTACAGATATGCATGATCATGTGAAAGCTTTCAAGTGTAAGATGATGTTGTGGGAAAATATCATACAAAATATATTCAGAGAAAATGAGAAGCCTTCTGGCAGAATTTGAAAAACTTTTTCAGGATTTTAAAACCCAAGAAAACAATTTTTCTCTATTTACTGGTCTTTTCACTATTGATATTGATAAAGTTCCTCCTCACTTGTAAATGGAAGTAATTGAGATTCAGTGTCAGACCCATTTAAAACAAAAATTTGATAGTGTTGGTACATTCGAATTTTGTAAGTACTTGCCTGTTCAATACCAAGAAATGAGAAAATTTGCCTGTAAAATCCTGTCAATGTTTGGAAGTACCTATAAGTATGAACAACTATTTTCTTTGATGAAAGGAAACAAATCTCCCGCAAGATCGCTATTGATCGACGTACACTGGGACGCACTTTTAAAAGTTATTTCCGCCGATAAATTCGCGCCACAAATAGACAACTTAATTAAAGGCAAACTATGTCAAATATCTGGCAAAAGAATTTAATGTTTGTAGTTTTTTGTAATGTCCTTTTTATTGGAAATTTAATAGACAGACTTGTCCTATAATAGTACTTTTTCTCAAGATTTTCGGTAGTTTGTCTTCTTTAAGATAAGGTTTTGCGGCCCACCTGGTCGACGGTCTTCATGCTTTTGGCCCACCAGTGACTTTGAGTTTGACATGGCTGAAGTAGGGGAAGTGCCTCTTCACCAAAAAAAAACCTCACAAATTATTTTTAACACACTTTAAAAATCAATACAATATACTAATTTTCAATATTATATATTTTCAATATTAAATCTAATTTATTTCATTAAAAATTATCAATAATTGCAATGTTAAATTTAATGCATTCGTAGTATTGCCGATGGCCGCTCGTCAGAAACCTAGAGGCAAACACAAAACGAAATGTTTTACTTGCGCGTATTAGGCAAACTTGTTTATGTCGACCCACCAACGGAAGAGCCACATGCGAGCTCCTTAAAAATTTTCCAGCGAAAAACGAAAACAATGCCTGAAAATAATGCGTTGCTTTGCCAACGAGAATATCGCATGTACGAAGACCGCGCCTCTAGGGAAGAGCTGCAGTTTAACGCTTTCGCTCGTATGGTAAGTAAAGCAGTGGCGGCTCGTGGTGGATTATATTGGGAGGTTAATAACAAATTTAAAAATAGGCATACTTAAAACAAAAATAAATGTCTTATCTTTAAATTGAGCTCTTGAAGTTCAGAATTTGAAAAATGCTGAATGACACGTTCGTTAAAATTGCACGCACATTCCTTTTATAAACGATATTTCGATACTTAACATTGCTAAAGCGGATAGTCTATCTTGGCCCAACTCCTCAAAAAAAGTTATAAGCCCTCGAAAAAATTTTCAAAGAGAGCGGCTTCATCATGGCCACGTAGTGCCAGCTCGAATACCCCACAAAATTTTACACAATCTATAATTTTGTTTAAATATAACGATTTTTGAATACATTTTCATTAAAATCTCTAAGGGATTTTCTATAAGCTGTGTCTAGCTGAGTGCTAATATCAACACTTCCGACCATAGCATAGTTCACCGAACATTTCATGTGATCTGCAGAAAACGCATGTTTTTTTATTTCCGACGATTCCTTAGAAAACAACAAACAAACATAACAGTAAAATGAGTTAGAGACTTCACAACCACATATCCAATTAGCTAAATCGTACATACTTTTGCGAAAGTTTCGATAAACCTATTTATTTTTGTCTTTGCTAGTTTGTCGTGTACTAACTTCTGGCAAATTGCGAAACAACAAAGATAATTCGGTTATTTTCTCAAAGTTAAAATTCGTTAGCACTCTTTAGTTGTTTAATTTTTTGCACTACCGACATTTTGTTTCGTCTACATTCACAACTCAACCACCTTGAAATTGGTTATTTTTGCAAAATTAAGTTCCTAAGCACTTTTTAGTTGTTTATTTTTTGCAGTAGTCACTACTAACATTTTGTTTCCTGTATATTTCCAACTCACACATGGATCATAAAAATAAGAAAATATATATTACAAAAAACAGTATTTAAACCAATTTTCATTGGTTAAAAACATCCGAAGCAATATCGAGTTAGAATATCGACTGCGCGGCCTCTGAATAATTGAATTTCCGCATGCCCACGTGATGCCGCGACTGATCGATCGAATTATGAGGAGTTTATTAATTATATTTCATCCGACGTCTTATTGTTAAAACTCCATATTTCTTTTGTTTTTTTTTATTCAAATCTGACATTTTGTCTTTTTACAAAGGCGACCAGCTTATAAAAATGGTTTATATCGATAATGTATCTAGCTTAAATTTCTTGCTTATTTTAATGCTCATTATTTTTACAATGGAAATATCCTTCCAATAATAAAAAAAATATTCGAAAAGCCCTAATATGTGCCATTTTTTAATAGCCTAATTAGAACTTTTTATATTGGCACGTAAACAATTTTATTATGATGCAGCTAAAATGGGTTCATTTTACAACAGAAAAATTAACTAGGCTGGGTTGTTTACAACATTAGACATAAAATAAACGTTAAACATCACTCTTCTGTTGAGTTTCGAATTGAGTGGTTCTCTGTCTATCGATAAGCAAGTGTATGTGAAGACGAGAATGTCGAGTCAGACGCGCCGCAGTTCCAAAATTTCTCCTAACAAATTTTATTATATTTGTGGAGAATTTCTGGTGGTAAAAAAAGCCTACTTTAAATATTTTGGTGTGTTAATTGGGGATCAAGATAAGCGGTGGGCTCCCCATGTGTGCTGTGTTAGTTGTAGTGTATCATTGGTGCAGTGGAAGAAGGGAAAGAGAAAAAGTGTGCATTTTGCAGTTGGCGAGAACCCACCAATCATTCTGACGATTGTTATTTTTGCCTGACAAAGATGAAGGTTATTCCAAAAAGGGAAAGTACAATATAGAATAGCCAAATTAACAATCTGCCATACGACCTGGTCCTCATAATGCAAATTTGCCAGTGCCGATTGCGCCTTTAAATTGGCAAGCTATTGACTTGGGAGATAATGGAGATAACGCATCATCAGGCAGCTCAGAAGAACAGTGCAACGATCCCACTTTTACCACAGGTCCCAGTTCCGGCGAGCCACATTTGATTGTTCAAAGTGAATTAAATGATTTAGTACGTGATTTGGGGTTATCCAAGCAACAGTCAGAACTTCTGGGTTCCCGTCTTAAGGAATGGAACCTATTGGCCAAAGAAACAAAAATTACGAATTTCAAAAAAGAAATGCTATGTTTTCTGAATTCTACAGTATGGAAAATTCATTGTGCATGTGTACTGATATAGACAGTTTAATGCAGGAACTTGATATTGAACATTCACCCCGTGTGTGGCGCTTATTCATAGACTCATCTAAATATAGCTTAAAAGCTGTGTTATTGCATAATGGAAATTAAAAACCTTCTACAGGGTGCCTCCGGTTAAGTCGGCGCCATTGCTAACTTCCTTATTATTGGAGATATGAGGTCGGTTAAATTAGCAAACTAGTAGCATTTTTTCTGCTGATTAAGATAGTGAGTGAAATTTAGTTAAGTGAAATCAGAAAAACAATTGAACATCGCGTCTTCGAGTTATTCCAAAAAATGTATATTTTTTCAATGGAACACCCTGTATATTTTTCGACATAACGTTAGCAAATCGTCCTAAGAATAAAAAAGTTCATATGCACTATCTGCCTAAACCTAATAATAACAAAGTTATAACGATATTTTACTAACAGTCAAGTTGGCCATGAAATTAAAAATAAAAACAATTGATTGGGTGGCTTGGCGATATAAATGACAGTTTGTAGATGAGGGGCGTTTTGTTGTAGCAGAAAAATAATATATTTACAGTTTTAGTTGCTAAAGCTTGTTTTAAAATGTTGTTCACGCATATTGAAAAATGTGATATGTTAGAAACATACCTTATGTGTAGGAAAAATAGTACTATGGCAATACAAGAATACCGCCGAAGATTCCCTACTCGTAATTTACCGGACAGGAGGTATTTTTTAGTTCTCTATAGAAAATTTAGAAGTAACGAGGAGGTTTTTAAAAAGACAAGGAAGAGAAAACCTTTTATAATAAGCGAAGACGTTGAAATTACCATATTAGCCTATTTTGAAGCACACAAAGAATACTCAACAAGGGATTTAGCAAGAGATTACGGTGTTAGTTTAGTGACAATATGGCGGATCTTAAAGAAGCACAAGTTTATTCCGTATAAGTACCGGCCAATTCAAACATTGTTGCCTGGTGATAATGAAAGAAGACTTGCGTTTTGCCATTGGTTGCATCATGTTTATGAAAGAAATAATGACATTTTGAAGAACATTATTTGGAGCGATGAATCCAATTTTTCCAACAAAGGTATGTTCAATCGCAAAAACGTCCATTATTGGTCGCAAGAAAATTTATTTCTCACTGATCCCAGAAATCCTTAGCATCAATTTAGTGTCAATGTTTGGTGTGGTATGAGAGGAAGCGAAATACTTGGACCTGTATTTTATGAGGGTACTTTGACAGGAAGGAGATATGTTGACCTGATAATTTCTGGGGCGTTAGAAGAATATTTGGACGGCGTCAATTTGGCTACACGACAACTAATTTACTTCCAGCAAGATGGGGCCCCACCTCATCAGTTTGGTGATGTAAGAATGATGTTGCAGAGATTATTTGGAGACAAATGGATTGCCACAAATGGTCCAGTTCGCTGGCCACCTAGATCCCCAGACATAACTCCTCTTGATTTCTATTTTTGGGGTTACGTGAAAAATGAAGTTTATAAGAAGAAATATGCAAATTTGGAAGAACTGAAAATTGAAATAAGGAGAATAATGGCGTCTATTGATGGAAGGACAATTTTAAAGGCGACGAGGCATGTGCTAAAATGTGTCCGAAAATGCATAGAACAAGATGGTGATGTGTTTGCTCATTTACTGTGACAGGTAAATCTAACCAATTAAGTAATATTGTTTTTATTTGGAATTTCATGGCCAACTTGACTGTGAGTAAAAATATCGTTATAACTTTGTTGTTATTAGGTTTAGGCGATTAGTGCATATGAACTTTTTTATTCTCAGGACGATTTGCTAACGTTATGTCGAAAAATATACAGGGTGTTCTATTGAAAAAATATACATTTTTTGTAATAACTCGAAGACGCGATGTTCAATTGTTTTTCTGATTTCACTATCTTAATCAGCAGAAAAAATGCTACTAGTTTGCTAATTTAACCGACCTCATATCTCCAATAATAAGGAAGTTAGCAATGGTGCCGACTTAATCGTAGGCACCCTGTATACCAGTTGTCCATTCAGTTGCAATGAAAGAAAATTATGAAAATATGCGCACGATTTTGGATAAAATAAACTACAATAGGTATAAATGGCAGATATGTGGGGACTTAAAAGTTATAAGGATTTTAGTGGGACACCAGGGGGGATTTACAAAATATTGCTGTTTTCTTTGTTTATGGGACAGTCGTGCAATAAATCAGCATTATGTAACAAAAATTTGGCCAGAAAGAAGCGAATTTCAACCGAGATCTCAAAATGTTAAATTTTTACCTCTTGTTGATCCCAAAAATGTCCTTTTGCCTCCTATTCACATTAAACTTGGGCTGATGAAAAACTTTGTGAAGCTTTGAATAAAGATGGTGATGGATTTAAATACCTAAGACAAGTCTTTCCACAGTTAAATGATGCCATATTAAAAGAAGGCATTTTTGTTGGGCCACAAATCAGAAAATTGCTGGACGATGTCAATTTTACGGAAAAGCTTACCAGGCAGGAACTCAGAGCATGGAATGCATTTGTTAATGTAATAAGAGGATTTTTAGGTAACAATATGGATGCAAATTATGAACAATTAGTTAATGAACTCTTAGATCCCTATAAAGCGCTTGGTGCCAAAATGTCATTAAAAATTCACTTCCTTCATCAGAACAATGGAAATTCGGTACCAAGGACGATGAGATCCAGCCACGATGGGTGACTACTGTTGGTTTTTGAAGAGAGAAGATAGGACCCTCATAAACGGAGAAAATAAAGTTTAATTAGTGTTTTAAGTTAATGTTTATCTTGTTCGCTTTTCTCTTAGATGTATGGTATGTTTAATAGGCGAAAACTGTAAACATAGTCAATAAACAGGGTTAAGAATTTTCTGAAATCATTTTTTGTATAGATATTAAGTATAGTAACATTCGATATGGTCCTACAACTCTAACAAGAAAACCCTACGTTTTACAACTTTCTGTTTGTTATTTTCGCATTTGGATAGGTCCATTCTATTAGATTATGCTATTCTGATTTGTGTTACAACAAAAAAATTTTTTTTTGTCGGACAGTGAGTTTGGTAACCTGTTTGCACAATCAGGCAATTATTTTGTCAATAATGTTCCTGAATAAAAATATTATTCAGTAAACTTTGGTGTTGCCAAGTTAAACTATTTCAATAAATGACAGTTCTCTTGTAGAATAAACATAACTGAGCAAGACGGAGATAAAAAAATAAACCTTAAAGAAAAAACTATAGTTTGAAAATAGTTCTGCTACAGCTACATCTATGTTAGCTTCCCACGATGAGGGACAAGACTACAAGACAGTAAATTATGCGAGATGAAAATAGGTAGATATATCGGACACAGTTTTCAGCTTGGATGCTCGTCTCAACTTGGTTGTCTCTGTCTAAATACTACAAGGTGAAGAGAATTAAGCCTAACAAAATATTCAAGAACGATTTTAGGCACTATCAAAGTCGTTACATGGATAAAAAGTAAGGTAAGCTTACTTCATTAAAATAACAAATAATAAATAAATTGACCTAAAATTTTACAAATGTATAACTAAGACTAAATTCGCAACAATATAAATATTTCAACATCCAAAAGATATATTTTGCGGCTATACTACACCGCATTACCGAAATATTTCCTTTTTAAGGTAAGAAACTATTTCTTCTTTCACTTTTATATTTAATAAATTCAATACACATATTATTACATTTTTTAATACATAAAAAAATTATTAGAAACATTTTGTTGGAAGGAACTGCCCGTACGGCTATGTAATCTAATGAAAATTAAACTCTGATGGTCTGTACAGGGTGTCCATTTTTTGGTGATACAATACCTTATCTAGAAAACGGTAATAGTTACGACAAAAAGTTAGATACAAAAGTTGTTTCGATTCAATTAAATTTTTATTTTATTTCACTTTTGTTTATACAGGGTGTTTCGTTTTGACGTGACACATGTCAACTTTCCTTATTTAAATGGGACATCCTATATAACATCTATATTTGAATTCTTTGTCGTTTTTGAGTAAATTGAGTTTTTAGAATTTTTTTTAAAAAAACATTTTTTTTTAAAAAACATATTTTTTAAAAAAAAGTTTCAACTATAAAACTTTAATGGAACTGACTAATATCCTAAACATACCTTACTAAGGGTTCAATTCAACGAGTTTCCATGCTGGTCTTACCAATTAATATACAGGGTGTTAAAAATGGTGAGCAAAACAAACAGAACTTTAATGTAAAAATCTCCTGTTTTTAAAATGGAACACCCTGTATATTTTTATCTCGTCTGTTTCAGCGTTCAATTACCTATCATTACTTATATATATGTCTTATACCTAAAATGAACAGTTTCGATTTTATTAGCTGTTTTCTGATTTATCCCGGAATTTTGCCAGTAAATGAGATCAGAAACTAAAAAAATCAAGATAGCCTTAGGAAATAACCTAATGCAATTGTTGACTTAAGTTGACATTTGCTCTGTTTGACGTTTTTGTCAAATTTTTGCTGCGAAATTTGTTAAAAAATTGCTTTATATAGTTTTTTTATTTTAGTTATGTAGTTGATTGCTGGGGAGCTGGATGAAACAATGACCAGGACTTCATATTTTGCTCTCATAGAGTCGCATTTGCGGTATGGGATATCTTTTTGGGGATCATGTAGTGACACTTTATTTCAGTCAGTGTTTATAATGCAAAAAAGAGCTCTTAGAATAGTTTGCAAGTTTGGCCGTAGAGACTCTTGCCGGCCCAGTTTCGTAAATAAAAAAATACTAACTCTTCCTAGCTTATTTATTCTCGAGTCTGTGTGTCTAATGCACAGGAAGCGAAAGAGTGATATCTTGTCTGCAAGACCGGGGGGATACTCCTCTCGCCGCACCCATACTAGTGCACTCCCAATTCCCACATCAGGACTTACGAAAAACTCTTTAGTATATAACAGCAAAAAGCTTTTTAACCATCTGCCCAATTCCATAAGGCGGATTGAAGAGGAAAAAAAGTTTAAATACAAAGTGAAGAGTATTCTAGTTGCGAAGGCCTATTATGGTGTGCAAGAATTTTTTGACGATACACTCTAAAATTTTAGCAAATTTTTATGTTTTGTTTTTGTCTTTTTATCTTTAACCGGGGTAAATTCGGCATTACTATTTTATCCCTTTTATTTTATTTATATTTTTATTTATGTTTTTATTGTACTGCCGGTTGTATAATTTTAGTAGCTAGGTGTAGCTCTTAATTTTAATATTGACACTGTTATTTTTTCTGTTTGATTGTTTCTTTAGTACCTTTATGCATATTATTGATTAAAAAATTAATAATATACATTTTTTATATTGAATTTCATGGTGATAATTTTATATTGATTAGTTCTTAATTTTAATATTGACGTTGTTTTGTTTTATTTTTTAGTACCTGTATTTATTGACGGTTTTTAAATTCAATTATTTAAACTATCTTGTTTTTAATTGTAATTATTGTTTGCTATTATATTTTGTACTATAGAATTTTTCCCCTAGCTTTGTAAATGAGAACACTGTTCTTTGTACAATAAAGCATATTTGAAATTGAAAAAAATTGAAATTTAGATGAACGTTTGAAATTATACAACTGTTTCATAAAAATAATAAAAGTCCAGGGTTAGCCCTTAGAGAATATTCGAGGGAATATCCTAATAATCGAGTTCCCTCCAGGACTATATTTTTTCGACTTGTGCGTGATTTGGATAATGGTGTCCTTAAAAACTCTAAGAAAAATCGTCCCAATTTTGTCCTCACTGAGGAAAAACAACTGGAGATTTTACTTTATTTCGAGGAAGACGATGAAAGATCCCAAAGAGATGCTGACAGAGACATTGCAGGTGTCAGTAGAGGAAGTGTTCAATAAACACTGCAGGTGAATGGTTATCATCCTTATAAATTTCTGCCAAATCCATTATTATCACAATTAGACTTTAATGAAAGATGGACTTTTTGTTGTGATATTATGGACCGGCAGTTCGAAAATGTGTTTTTTTCAAAAGTGCTTTGGACTGATGAGGCCTCATTTAATACGGCGGATATTTTTAATCGGAAAAACACTCATTACTGGTCTCAAACTAATAAGCATCTAATAAAAGCAATTAAAAAACAAGGCCTTCAAACCGTAAATGTACGGTGCGGAATTATTTGCGACCGTATTATCGGTCGCAAAAAATTCCGCACCGGACAGGGCGTTAAATGGTGAAACATACTTGGAGCTGCTTATCCTACCCTTATCTACGACTTGCCAGCAAATATTCGAGAGAATATCATTTTTCAGCAGGACAGCGCCCCTTACCATACGGTTGCACCGGTAGTAAATTTCCTTAATCAACATTTTCCATTGTGGATAGGAAGACATGGTTTAATATCCTGGCCACCACCAAGCCCTGATTTAAGCCCTTTAGACTTCTTTTTGTGAGGTGCACTAAAAAATAGAGTTTTTAAAAATAGATCTAATAATAGAAATGAGTTAAAAATAAAAATCAGGGAAGAGATCAATAGTTTTAATGCATCTAATTCGGTAAGGAACGCTATTCGAAAAATGGAGGCTATTTACACTTCATGTATCGCAATGGACACGAATGTTTGTACATGTCAGTTCTTACTGTAAAATGTGTATTAATAAGAAATTCGTTATGAAACAATGTTTTTTAGGCACAAAATTTTAACTTTTTGTATAAATAGCTAATTTTATACTACATTATTTAAAATATAAGAAAGTAACTCAAAGCCAGCTGTTAACTTTTAATACTGGTGTTAAAGTGCAAATAAAAATAGAAACAAAACTCCTACTAAATATTCTTAATGGTCTAAGAGAAAATAGTGTCCATTACTCATGTAAAAGAAATGGTTTTCAAAATCGAAGGATTTCTGCACTCGGCTAACGCCTTTGTCCTAAACAACTTCTCGTTTGAAAACTTCCCCTCTCAGCCTTGTTATATAAAATACTATAATCAAAACTCATTGTTTGTAGATCATTAACCATCAAACCACATGAAACAGCTACTAACGCAACCCGTAATGTAAAAAAAAGTCGCCTCGGACCCTGTCAAAAAAGAAATTAAATAACAAACTCGTTAATTTTAATTCAGAAATTTACTATAGAAAAGAAACTTTCCAAAAGTAATTTCAGAGTATGCCCTAATTTTTTACTTCAAAGGAGCGGACTAATTTTTATCTTGGCTGCTTTAAAATAATTTCCGGCCAGGGCACAAAAGTCTATGCAGTATAAGCGAACCCAGGAATATTAAAATATATGAAAAATGTTTTTAATGTTTACCAGAGGAAAAGCTTGACGGAATATTTAGTAGTTTCTTCATGAGCACAAGAAAGCCAATACAAAATAGACATTTTTAATACTTTACTGGGAAGAAAGACGTGAGGGTGAAAAAAAAATCAATCTTCAAAGGCACCTATAGTAGAGATGTACGATACTTATCGATATATTAAGGTATCGATACTCAACCAATTATCGATGCGTTTTATCGGTACATTTGGGCCAATACTGCATTAAACAATGGTTTCGACAACATAGCTGTGAGATATTTATTTCGCTTAAAGAGTAACATAACTGATTTTTAGTTCACTACGAGTTTTAGAGAGAAAAATTGCGTCAGATTACGATTCTGAGGTACGTTGATTTCGATAAAGTTTCGTGTTCGAGTTTAAGCTGTAGTTGACCATAACATTGTTTTATCTATTTAGGACAAAAACTACTTTTTTCTTTTAATAAACGTATGCAAATCGACCATGACAAGTGAAGATGCAGTCTATTTAATTCTGTTTCGTTCCAGACTTAATCAGTGAAAAGTGCCGCTGATTAATTTAGTTGCTGAAGGGCGAAGTTTGCTCGAAAATTGGAATTATAAACTTCAGTTTTATGTTCTAATGATTAGCAAATGTAATGAAGTATCGAATAATTACTAATCATTCATAAATCATAATCAACTATTGAATAGTTGCATTTGAATAAATCATTGTTTACTTTTGATTTTATTTATAAAATCTTTCTTCGTTTCTACATTATTCCAAACTGTTGAATAGTTTTTCTTGAGAGCAAAAAAAATTTGTACTCAAAAAATTTGAATAGCAAGAAAAGGTCTTTACTAACCGGAATTTGATTTTAATGATTCTCATTATAACATAACGAGAAGGTCGATTATATCGATATACCAATACATCACATCCAATAAGTATCGATCCAAAATATCGATACTTTTTACAAATATCAAACATCCCTAGCCATAGGCGCCTAAAAACAAGTTTCCCATTTCGGTCATTCTGTCTGTCTGTTTGTGATATAGCTAAAAAACTAGTTACCGGACTAATTTCAAATTTTGGTAAAAAATTAGGAGTCATATGGAATGAAACCTTAACATTTTGGTAAAAATTCAATACGGCTGAACAAAATGAAACCAAGTAAAATGTTTAAAAAAACTACCTATTCAATTGATTCCAAATTTACTCAGGAATCAAATCTAATTCTTTACAATGTTCTGATTGTCCCGCCACCTACGTTGGGCAGTCGGGAAGAAAGAGTACAGGAACATCTTTCTTTATTTAATAAATATAAAAACACTGATGCTTCTAACACTAAATCTTCTTTTGCAAATCATTTGTTGTCTTCAAACCACAATTTCTCCATCCTTGAAAATGTTAAATTATTACACCAATGTGATAAGTGCAAAAATTAAATTTATTTGAGAAATTATGGAAAGAATGGAAACCAAAGCCAAGAAAAGTACCATTTTTAATTGCGTTAACGTTGTTTTTCATTTTGAATCACATTTCGTTTAATAACATCGATTAATACAAACAGATGTTAGATTGTCAATTGTCAACTTGTCTCTATTCTTCTTTTTAAGATTATCGACCTCAAACTACCAAGACTATTCAGCCGTTGTTTCTTTTCATATTTGGACAAACTGCCAGCTCATCTTTCCTTAGCCAGTATCTGCTCTTCTTATATCTTAATTAACGTCCTCTATATTAATTTTCTTAAGTTCGTTATTGTCTTTGTTGTCTGTGCTGTATACTTAACACCTATTATGTTTTTAAGTATGTAACGTTTTGTTTTATATACATTTACTTTATTTTTATTTGGTGTTAGTAGGTATATATGCTTGTATATTTTTATTATTTTCGTGTTTAAAATTAGTTCTTTTTAGGTCTGATGATGCCCGCTTGGGTAAAACATGTCACCTTAGACATAGTAGATTTAGTCTAATCAAATATATTTGAGACCTTTAACTCAGTGGTGGCGCGCGGGTGAAAAAGTAAGTGAAGTGCAAATGAAGCGAGAAAATATCGCAATATTTTTTTTCCAAAATTTTTTTATATGTGGAAGGGGTACAATATTTTTCTACGATTTACCTAAATTTTGTATACTAAATCAATTCTCCTATCCTTCATAGCAGCAAATTTATTTATAACATCCTCATAAAATGGATGAGTTGCCCTAATCTCCTCCAGACATTCCTTTTGAATTGAAATAATGCCTTGAGAAGTAAGTCTTTTTTGAGACATTGTATTTCTTAAATAAGTTTTTACACGTTTGAGGCAAAAAAAACTTCTTTCCACTGAAGCACTCGTCGACGGTATTGTCAAAATAAGGCAAAACACTTTATATGCTTTGGTTAAAATATCTTTATTTTCATTAATTTTTTTCACTTGCTCTTGCAGCGATATATTCCAATTACTGTCATTGGCAAAAATAAGACAAAGCTCATTTGTAAGTCTGACTTTTTGAAAATATTTCCCCATATATTTGTAACAAATTTTCAAACGGGCCAGTCGGAAAATTTAAACTATATTCGGAAAATTTAACAGAATCTGGCAAACACAAAAATGTAAGTTTTTCACAGTCTTGAAAGCTTAGTGTCATTTCCATTAAAATATGATCCAATATTTCATAAAAAAGGGTTCTACACTTAGCCCTAATTTCTTCAAGTGAAAGCTTAGCAAGCTCACGTTTGTAACGATTTATTTCTATAATAGAATTTGCTTTATCAAACATGGTATTAAAAAAAATGTTCATTTATTTTTTTACAGAGCGCCTCACGACAGCTTTTTATATTGGATACGCAAAAATGAATGTCAAACAAACAAAAAAATCACATTTACTAACTTCGAATTTGAAGACCAACCAGTTTCTGTAATTGTTGGTATATGCCTCGTAGATGCAGATGTAAGAGCATGCGTTCGTTTGGCTGAGTGATAAAAAAAAACTAAAGCTTGCAAAAAAAACGACATTTAGAAATACTTTTAAACTTTGCTGCATCAGGACAAATACAGCCTGCGGCGCTTTTTCCTTTTTTTTTTAAGGCCATTTAGATGGCCTATTAATTTATGTTAATAGTCAAGTTCTTGGGAACTTCTCGATATTAATAAACCTAAAACCTTTTTCAAATTCCCCCTATTTATTAACTCGCTGCTCTTATTATGGTCGCGAAAGACTAACTCTTGTTTTGCAAGGTACAAAGCTGCGTCAATTACCAAGCAATAGTCTATTTAATCGGACATTTTCGTTAAAATGTATTTTATATAGCTTAGCATTTTCTTTTAAAGTGTCAGCTATAGTGCTTTGATTTTTTACAAATGTTTTTAACATTAAATCGCATTTTAAATGCTTTGCCGAGTCTTCATGTTTATGTAAAGACCTTCGTATATTTAACATACCTGCAAATCCTTCCTTATTCCACACTGAATATTTATTAGAAACTAGTAAACTAGGCCAGCAAAACAATTTTTGTAATATTTGACTACTACATAACCATTTGTACGCCGAAAACCAGGATGACGATTAAAACTCTGATCTTGTTCCTTCCATCGATTAAATGGAGTTTCCAACAAAATGCAAATCCGTGATCGGATTCATCAATAATGTAAATTAATAAACCCGACACCAAATAAAGTTGTAACAACACCTTAAATAAATATAGCACAAACAGTGAAGCAAACTGTAAAGGAACTAACCGGTTGCACCGAAATCCGCGAAAATAAAAGTAAACAACCACCCCAAACTGAACGACACGTGGGTGTAGTGTACTGCGTTAGCAATTCACCGAGAGCGTTGTATGGCGCTGGTTAACATTATTCTTCTATGCGCTCAACGTCATCACTTACGCGTTGTCATGGCAACGTAGTAGGAAAATCGTAAATTAAACATAGCAAATACCTCCAGCAAAGTCGAAGCGGTTTGCGCCAGTATTATAGTTGTTACAATAAAGTTCAATTGAAAGTTTTAAAAAGACATTCCGCTAACGGTCAAGTAAAATATGTATCCGAGATGTACAGTTTATTTTGTGCCAATTAGGTGAATAAATCAATGTAAAAACATATTAAGGGATGTATAATAAATATAGTTAGATGTTTGCTTGTTTATTTTTCCTGGTGAAGTAGCACTTCACCTACTTCACCTGAATAGCCGACACTGGTTTGAGTTTGATTTTAGTTTTTTGTTGATAACGGTGACACAAATGACGGTCTAATAATATATTTAAAAAAAAGTGTGAAAAACTACCTACTCTGATTAATTTCAAGTTTACCACACAAATTAACTGTGACATACCGATGAACTGTTAAGACCTTGGTAGGATAGTTAAACCGGGTTAGGATTTCATGAACACAGGTCGGATATAAATAGCAAGCTCAATACCTACGAGCTCATGATAACCTTCATGACTGGTGTTTCAAATGGAAGGTTAAGATCAACCCCCAGAAGTCCCAAGTAATCCTATTCCAACGTAGGAGACTGGCTCCAAGAGCTAGAACCCGAGTTGGAGATGTCGAGATCCCTTGGTCAAACGAGGCCACGTACCTAGGGATGACCATGGATAGAAGCTTGACATGGAATAACCATATCAACGCAGCGAGGACCAGACTAGCAATGGGTAAACTTTATCCATTGCTCTGTCTGAAAAGTTAAATGGGACTGAGGACCAAGCTGCTACTGATCCATACAGTAGCTAGGAGCCAATTCACATATGGCTCCACATCCTTCGGATATGTTTCTAAATCCCACCTTATGAAGCTAAAGAGGACAGAAAATAAACTCATTAGGGTGGCAGCTGACGCCCCATGGTTTATCAGGAATGAGGACCTGCAGCGTGATCTTTAATGGACACCTATCGAAGACTTCATGCTGCAAAAGGCTACCCGAGCCTTCAGGGCAGCAGAAAATCACCCCAACGAAAACCTGAGACCTGGTAGACTATGATCCGCTAGCTCCGAGACGCAACAACTGGACAAGGTACAGAAGACATAGACACAGGCTCCTGCACTAATATACTCTAAGATGAAAGTGGGCAAATCGAAATTCCTGAGTCTCCGTGCTCCTCAGGAACTAGATCTTGCTCACCGAAACCCTAAGAGTATCAACAAGTGTCCATCAAACTCCAAGAAGAGGATTCCCAGGTACCTCAGCTGGCTCCGGCGTGAGTTTCAGCTGAACCTGAGGTAAAAGAATAGGATATCAGGTACCTCAACTGGCTCCGGCGTGAGCTGCAGTTGAACCTGAGGTAAAAGAACACCCCAACTCAGCCTCAACACTGCCGGATCACGGAACACCAGTGTCGCTGAGAGCACAGAAGAGGACCAAAAACTCGAACTGGACTGGACCACGGGACAGTAGGACGTAGGCAGCGGCAAACCGGACAGAAGAAAGGAGGACAGTAGAGAAATATCCCCCCCTGGTAAGACGACACTTTCCCTATTAATAATCTTTTTTATTTCAGATGATTACAAGTATCGAGAGGTGGCAAAAACATCCTGCCAAGTGAGGACCTCCCCCCCCCCTACGACAGCGAGGACCATGTCCGTCGTAGGAGTTTCTCCCGAAAGGACGGCATCAACCCCATCGAAGGATCCTTGGCTAGCCCAATGATCGTCCATCTGATGGGGGCCCGTTGGGGTTTAGTGGGTATTGTTGACTCCGACAGGTGAAAAGCTGACAGAGCAACGAGTCCTACTGTGTCTTCTCTTCTACTGGAAGATAATTCGTGCGTAAAAGCATTCCCCATCGCCACAAAAAAAAATACGAGCTCAATCACTCCTCCGATGTATTGAAGTAAAGATACCTGTCTCTAAAGATACCTCGTGAAATCGAAAGCGAAACGTCGGATTGTATATTGTGACACGGTCTAATACCAACAACGATGATTTCTTAAGAGCTTTTAAATAAATTAAGGTAAAGGTATTACATTTGTTTCATTTTAACAATTCTACAATATTTAACTAAAGCACAAAATTAAACCTATTAAAATTTTAGACCGGAAACTATAATCATTTATTCGTTATCTTTCATAAAAGCCTTTGCTGCATATTTCATGGACTTTAACGTTTCTATTTTTCTTGGCCCTACAGTATTTGATCCTAAAACGCCGCGGGGATTATTTTAAAGCAGGAAAAGGAAAATTTTTGCGCCAGGAATGAAATAAAAATTGCACAAAATTAAAACGTATTATCCTGCTGCTTCCTCTGAGATGAGTTTAAAAACTTTTGAATGGTAGATTTTTAACTGTGATTAATGGGTCTGATGATTTCCACAAAATCTCTTATTACAAAGATCGCTATGAAATTTATAAACTAGGATTAATATTGTTAAATGTATAGTCTTTTGTGTTCGTAATGAATCTGCGAATTTAAATTTACTGTTGTTGTGGGAGGGAATTTTCTAACTGTTGTTTAATTTTTATGATAACATCCTCTGTAGTGTAGCCTAAATCTTAATGAGACTAACTAAAAATAGACAGAGAAATAAGCATACTACCCTTATCATATCAAATGTACGTATAAGAAAGAAAAGCATTTACACTAGCAGGTCAAACCCATTGGAAAAAATACCACAGTGTAGAAGTAGTATATTAATATAGGAAAAGAAACTACGAAACATTATAATAATCATTGTTACAACATAACTGTTTCGGAAGGCTTTTAATCAAGGGCGTCAAAGTTGGATTTTTGCCTGTTCAAAAAAATTCATAAAATGATTTTTTTTTGTTTAAGTACACGTTCATATAAGTCAGTTGCATAGAGTATCTAAGATTAAAAGTTACCATAAGTTTAGAAGATATAAATAAGAATTTAATCATTCAATTTTGATTAGCCAACGCAGAAGTATATATATTTTGATATATTCTCCTTCGCGAGTCCTTACTTTTTGCATTATTTTTATAAGTTTAAACATTTCCTAACATTTTTGGAAAAATCCTAAACTTCCTTTCCCCGGAACTTCCCTTGTTATGATTTTTTCCATTTGTTAGGAATAGTGAAGTGTGACTCAGTTTAGTTTAGTACAGGGTGTCCGGATTTGGTTGCAAAAGCGGGGTATCTCGCTTATTTTTAAAGATAGAACCTTGCGGTTTTCACGAACCTGAGCTAATTTTTTGTGAAACTCATGAAGACGTAAACAAAATTTTCATAGCCTTCTTCGTTTATGAGATACAGGGCGAAATAAAAAATTTTGCATTTTGGGACACCCCTCGTATCTCGGTTATCCTTTAACTTAACGCAAAGGGAAAAATTGCTGCTTATGCAGTTTTTTACGCTGGATCCAATGGGGTAGTCATATTTTTCATTTGAGTTGTTATTTTTTAGATATCACTCAAAGTTGTGTTTTTTTTAAATGGGACACCCTATATATTTGTCCAGAAATTGATTTGTCCTTTTAAAAGTTTCTCAAAAATATATAATAGTATGGGTCTATTTTAATAAACAACAACAAAAATCCTAATTTTTATAATTATCATCCCAAATTTTGCAGTAGGCCATGTAAAACAATGCTGCCTTTTATTTAAAGTCGTTAACAATATCTACATCCTAACAATAAATTAAAATAAATATGTAATTAAATTTATTTAACAAAATATGGAAATTATGATAATTTCGCACCAAAAAAGTATCACCTACCTAGATTTATGTAACACAAGAACAAAACAGTAATAAATTATTATGGAAACAAGCCTTTCAGCAAAAATCAACTGTCGTATAAGAACTACAGTAACCAAGGAAATCAAAAGAAATGTTCAAACTGATTTCCATTTTGTTCTATGCATGCTTCGCACAATTTTCGTATTCGTTTTAGGGAATTAAGCAAAATAACGGGATGATTTTGTAAATAGCGAAAATTTTCTCTTATTGCATTTCCTAAATCTTGGACATTATCATAGTGGTCTTTGTAAATTCTATTTTCCACATATCTCTATAGAAAGAAATCTAAAATCGACAAATCTGGGGACCTAGAGGGCCATCTTATAGGTCTATTTGTTGCGATCCATTGATTGGTAAAATTATTGTCCAGAAATAATCTCCTCATTGCAGAATTATGTGCCGGAGCACCGTCCTGTAGAAAATAAATTTCGTTAATTTGCGCTAGAGGAACATTGTCAAGTAATTCAGGTATAGCTGCCTCTAAAATTTCTATATAGCGATTGGCTGTTAGATTTCCCTCAAATATATAAAATTTTATATGTGTTCCTAATATGAAGCAGGACACATTTAGACCAAACCTGCCCTGCTGTCTTCTGGGAAATATTTGGTGTTGATTTTCCTGGGACCAGAATCTACTATTGTGCCTATTGAGTATACCAGAATTACTGAAATGTGCTTCGTCTGACCATATAACCTTCCTTTCAAAATCCCTAACCATATCGCATCTTTCTCGAAACCAATTGCAGAAAACTACCCGACGCACTGCATCCCCTGGCTGTAAGTGCTGCACGAGCCTAAATTTGTATGGGTGGTATTTGTGCTTTTTTAGAATTTCTTGAACTCTAGTTTTTGGAATCCTTATGCTCTTTTCACTGGCCCTACAAGAGTTTGTAGGGTAAGCTTTTGCATTACCCAAAACCTTAATTTCCTCAGCATCCCGATTTTCTTTATTATATGTTTTTGTACGAGGTTTGATAAATGATCCGTGATTAAGTAAATTCTTTTTTATCCGATAAAAAGTGGATATATTAGGTTGCCTCCTTTCTGGATATCTAAATAAAAATGAAGCAATAGTATTTCAACATACCTAAAAATTAACTATTTACCTGTTAAAATACATCTCAGAAGCCGCTTCAACATTTTCATTACTTAATATAAAACAAGCTAACATATCGTACTTTTCATAATGTTCGAAAGTTTGGTTTTTTTCCATAATAGTACAAATATATTTTTAGACAATAAATAAATACAAAAAAACTAGCGCTATGTTTTATATACGCGTACAAAATTGGGAAATGTCATTTGCTTCCAAGAAAACAAAAGAAAACGGCATCGTTTTGCATGGCTTACTGCAAAATTTGGGATGATAATTATAAAAATTAGGATTTTTGTTGTTGTTTATTAAAATAGTATTATATATTTTTCAGAAGCTTTTAAAAGGACAAATCAATTTCTGGACAAATATACAGGGTGTCACATTTAAAAAAACACAACTTTTGTTCATATCTAAAAAATAACAACTCAAATGGAAAATATGACTACGCCACTGGATCCAGCGTAAAAAACTGCATAAGCAGCAATTTTTCCCTTTGCGTTAAGTTAAAGGATAACCGTTCGTGAAAACCGCAAGGTTCTATCTTTAAAAATAAGCGAGATACCCTGCTTTTGCAACCAAATCCGGACACCCTGTACATAGACGCAGTATATTATAAAAACACATGTACTCATGTGTTTATATAATATGTTTTATTTTATTTTTTTTTCACATTTAATTTTTCAGCCAAATTTAAAGTAAATTGAACAAGAGTTTTTTACGTTGATATTTAAAAAAAAATTATTTGTCCGCTATTTTTTTTTTCGCCATCTTAAATTGGAACCCATAATATTAGTCTTTACCTATTTCGTTGGTCCTCACGTATTTCCCAAATATTAAGTTTCTAAATGGTTTTCATTAACGATTATCTTGTTGTTATGTTAGAATGGTGTATTATTTGGGGTTAGGATTCAGGAAAAAAACAAAACCCTTTTTTAAATTATCGACGTTTCGTATATTTATCGATGCATCCTCAGTATATATTTTATATCCTGCATGAAACCCATATTACCAATCTTTACCTTTAATTTAATATGGTCCGCAGATATTTCCTAACCCCAAATAATTCACCATTCTAACAACAAGAAGTTCGTTAACGAACACGATTAAGAGACTTAATATGTGGGAAATATCTGCAAACCAACGGAGGATAGGATATAAATATAAAATCTATAAATGTGTCCTGACAATAAAACAATAAAGTTGCGAAACGTAGACAATTTAAAATAAGACTTTTCTTTTATTTACTGGATCCTAACCTCAAATAATACACCACTCTAACACAAAAACAAGAGGATCATTAACAAAAACCATTTAGAAATTTAATATCTGGAAAATATCTGCGGACCAACGTAGTACGAAAAGATTGATAAAAATACATTATTTGAACTGAAACTTACTTAAAATTCTCAGTTTTTTTTTGTATTTCAATTTTGTCCGCTTTTATTGGACAAATACCCCTATGTGCAACGGAATTGAGAAAATATGTTTTTCGTCATCTGGGGACCCTGAAACGTGAAGATCTGAAAACATTTTGGAGATTGCAATTTTTTTCACGATTACAATACTTCCCTTTTACAAGGGAAGTAAAAAGTCAGTTTAATATGTTATTGGAGGTGTGTTTAGCTGTCCACAAACACTACCTTTATCGATAATAATTTTTGTCTGATTTTTTTCTGATCAAGCACTTACATCAATTTGTACGTTTTACTGAACTTTATCCGCGACAGTTTTAAGTGCAGTTGGAAACTGTTATTCCAACAACACCATATGGTCTATATTTAAACTGCAAAACTTTGCCCCCAGTTGTGCGAAGTTTATATGACATTTATTACTAATATACGTGAAAAGGTCGTTTACCTACCCTTTATATTTCGCACTCTATGAAATCATTTTCAAGAGCTTTATTAGTTTTATTTAAAGTAGGGCATCAAATCTTTGTTCTGTCGGGCTATATAAATATTAATTTTAATGTAAACTATAAAAATTAGAAAAATAAATTAACACTTTTAAAAAACAGATATAAGCAATTTTTTTAGGGCTGTCTAAAAATTCCTTTATCGATTTAGCCGTTATTTGATGGAAATTCGTTATCATTAGTACAATAACTGAACTATTTTTGTTTAGTAGTTTCGACAACATGTGCCTTTTCCAAAAACCAACTCAAAACTGATACTAAAACTGGAATTTTTAACAATAATAAACTTTATAGTAAATAATTACGAAATTGTAGTGGCGGATTCATGGTTTAAAACTATTTTTTGGGTTTTTCCGCCTTAGAAAATTGGAAAAAAATAAAAAATAAAATATAATTACCCTATAAATTGAATAGATAGTCTTAACAACATGGCTTTTATAAAGGCAGATCAACCGCTACTAATATGCTTCTTTATACCCAACATGTGCTCGTGGCTTTGGAGGGTCGGTGTCAGGTTGATTCCATTTACACTGACTTTTCCAGGGCCTTTGACACAGTAGATCATGATCTGCTGCTTCAGAAGCTGAAATCTTTGGGTGTTAGAGATAACTTTTTGTCATGAATGGCAGGTTATTTGAAAGAGAGGAGACAATATGTTCATATTAAAGGTTTTACTTCACGGGAAATTATTGTAAAGTCAGGAGTGCCTTAAGGTAGCCATTTAGGTCCTTATCTATTCAATATATTTATTAATGACTTATCTAATGAAATTAACTCAGAACACCTTTTTTATGCTGATAACTTGAAGCTATTTAAAATTATAAAATCCTTGGAGGATTGTGTAGCCCTACAATGTGATCTTGATCATATATACAATTGGTGCTGTAGAAACAGGTTGTATTTAAATATTAGTAAATGCAAGTTCATTAAATTTTTCAGAACAACCAATGTGATTAACTATAATTATACAATTAATAGAGAAGAATTAGAGAGGGTAAATTCAGGTAAAATTTCCCCTTACTTTTCAGAACTATAGGGAGGCTAGAATTAGATTTGGATTGGAGTCCTTGAAATCTAGAAGGGTAAAATTGGATATTATTTTTCTTTTTAAGTTAATTAATGGTTTAATGGACTGTTCGGAATTGTTATATTTGATTGGTTTAAGGGTACCAGCTCGGCAAACCAGAGCTATGGAATTGTTTGCAATTGAATTTCATCGCTGCAATTATGGAGTTTTCTCATCATTGTCTAGAATTGCAGCCAATGGCAATAAAGTGAATATAGACTTTTTTTTTTAATTCTCTTGAAAGTTTTAAAAGAAAAGTTTCAAAAATTAATTTTAGTTGATTTACTCATAAGATTATTATGTAGCACTAATATTTAGCTGTAGCCTAAGTCATATATGTAATTTATTTGTAAACATGTAGTTATGTGATTTAATGGGTATTTATACGTAAATAAATAAATAAATAAAATAAATAAGTTCTGGGTCCACTATGAAGGTACCCGAGGAACGACAATGAAAAATGTTACACAAAAAACAATTCCTAAGTTTGATATCATTTCAGCAATTGAAGAAACGGCTCAAAATCTACCAGATGATCAAAAAGATGAATTTAGAATTAGAACTAAAAATGCTCTTGGAAAACCACTTAAAATTACACAAAATCTCACCCCCATAGAACAAAAAGCACTAAAAACACTTCAATCAGATAACACAATTAAAATTCTTCCAGCAGATAAAGGTAATGCAACTGTTTTAATGAATTGTACTGACTACGATCAAAAAATAACCTCACTTATAAACAAAAACACTCGAAATTAAATAAAGATCCATCAGAACACACAGAAAGACAAATATACACTATGCTTAAAAAACATAAAAACCAATTTATAGATATTGAACGATTTAAATTAACACCACACCACAGTAAAACACCACATTTCTATGGGGTATCAAAAATTCACAAACCAAACATACCCTTAAGACCAATAGTAAGTAGCGTAAACTCACCGACACATGCTTTAGCTAGGTTTCTTTTAAATATATTAAAACCGCTAGTAGGTAACACTAATTCATATACAAAAAATTCACACTTCCTTGAGAAATTGTCTAATATTCAAACAAGTATAAATAATACACTGGCAAGTTTTGATATCGTTAGTCTTTTTACAAATGTACCTGTAGATAAAACTTTAAACATAGTAAGAAATAAACTTGAAAATGATAACAATCTTAGTGAACGTACATCATTAAACATTAATACTATTCTAGAATTACTAACTTTTTGTGTAAAAACCACTTATTTTCAATTAAAAAACGAATATCACTAACAAAATTTTAGCATGGCTATGGGGTCTCCTTTATCTCCTTTACTAAGTAATATTTTTATGGAAAACTTTGAATTAATTTATATTCAAAATTACGATCATAAACCACTTATTTGGTGGAGATACATTGATGACATTTTTTGTATCTATGAACATGACGATCAACATTTAAATAATTTTTTATATCATATTAACACCAAAGAACCAACAATTAAATTTACTATTGAAAAGGAAACAGACCAACAACTTTCATTTTTAGACATACTTATCAAAAAAGACATACACAGGTTTGAAACAAAAGTATACAGAAAACCTACACACACAAACAGATACTTAAATTTTTACTCAAATCATCCAATCATGGTTAAAAAGGGAGTTGTTTAAAATCAAAACAATTATCCTAATGATTTTGTTGAAAAATGTTTTTATGAATTTGAGAATCCAAAAGACAAAAAAATCCAAAATAGACCAATTACAAACCTCTTTATACCATACATACCTAATTTATCAGATAAAATAAATGGAGTAGGTAAACGTTTTAACATCAGAACGATCTTTAAAACACAAAATACCCTTAGAAATAAACTTACAAAAACAAAACCTAGCAATGAACAAGAAAATACAAAAAATGTTATTTATAAAATTCCGTGTCAATGCAATCAATTTTACATAGGTGAAACCTCTAGGTCATTAGCCAAAATAATTAAAGAACACCAAACATACATAAAAAATAGGGAATTTCAAAAATCAAACATTTGCCAACATGCACTAGATAACAATCATAAAATTAATTGGAATGCTTCTAGTATTTTAGCAAAAGAACCATGTTCCAAAATACGTAAAATAAAAGAAAGTACCTTAATATTATTAAATAAAGATAATTGTGTAGCATCTTGTTCCGTTAGTTTTAATAAGACTTCGTTAAATTTGCTAAATACTGAAGTAAAAAAAGGACACCTCAAAATACAATAAATTAAAATGAACATACTCTAGGTACACCTATTTCGCACCTTATTCTAACAATTAAAAATAACACCTTTAATTTGAGATTCATTGACATTTTGTCAGAGATTAGCTATTCTGGTTATATTTCTGATACGAAACATAAGACATATTCTGCTTTTAGTATTTTATTTGTAGGTTTGCTGAAGACGGGGGTAGGCTTTCCCTCAAAACGTCCAGAAAACAAACATTTTTCAGTGTCGTTCCTCGGGTACCTTCATAGTGGACCCAGAACTTAAGACTATCTATTCAATTTATAGGGTAATTATATTTTATTTTTTTCCAATTTTCTAAGGCGGAAAAACCCAAAAAATAGTTTTAAATAATAAACTTACAATACATACTACATTTGACCACTCATTCACACATAAGATGACAACTTTTTATAGCTTTATAAAACGTTTAATTAATGCACCTCTTTAAACACAAAATTATGTCAAAGAGCTAATATTATAAATAAAACAGATTGCAGTTAATAATGTTAAAAAACAATATAAAAAACACTCAATTTGGTTTATCCTAATTTTTTTACAGAAGACAATATTAAGTTTAACTCATCAACCTACACGGGAAAAATTAGCACTAAAATCGGGAAATTAAAAAAAAACAAATCATAAAGTAGCTTTTTGTACCAATAATACTTTAGTTAGATATATTAAGAATACCAAGTCTAATACAAATAAGGACCAAAAATCTGGGGTATATGAATTAAAATCAAAATACAAGAGTTCTAACCACACTACACCACAACTTGTTACGTTCTGGACGCGCGTTTCGCTAACCAAGTTAGCATCATCAGCAGATGATATAAACTAAAGTAACTTATCCTAACTGAGACTATTTATAGGTAAATGTGGTCACACTTGGTTGCACCCGACTGCACCGTTGTCAAGTAAACAATAGAGGGGACTATAGGGAATAGGCCCTCTGTCTTTATTTAGTGCTTTCTTACCACATTTAACTATTTCTATACTCTCAAATGCATCCAATAATCTATTAGATACATTTTTAATCAACTTAAGAATATTTATTCCTATTCGGTGATTGTTTTCCAAAGCATGTTGGGCAACGCTTGACTTTTCTGTTCTTCCGTATCTTAAATGTGCCATGTGTTCTTTAAAACGAATGTTTATGGAGCGTTTAGTTTGCCCAACATATTTTAGATCGCAGTCATTACAGCTAATTTCATAGATGCCACTCCTCTCCCTCAAGTCGACTTTGTCTTTGGGGTTTCCAAGGAGATTTTTCAAACTATTCTCCGTTTTGTAGGCTACTCTAAAACCTACGTTTTTAAATACTTTTTCTAGACCTCTCGTATATCTGGGATCATATGGGATTACTATGAATTTATTAGAAATAGTTAAATGTGGTAAGAAAGCACTAAATAAAGACAGAGGGCCTATTCCCTATAGTCCCCTCTATTGTTTACTTGACAACGGTGCAGTCGGGTGCAACCAAGTGTGACCACATTTACTTATAAATATTCTCGGTTAGGATAGATTACTTTAGTTTATATTATCTGCTGATGATGCTAACTTGGTTAGCGAAACGCGCGTTCAGAACGTAACAAGTTGTGGTGTAGTGTGGTTAGAACTCTTGTATTTTGATCTATCTTCCTCCACAGGTTCCAGTGTTAGGAATGAATTAAAATGTGGTTCGTGAGAAAAAGCATATAATGGCAAAAGGATAGATCTTTTTATGAAGATATAAAAGAACCCAAAAGATCACATATTAAACAAAAAACCGATTCTAATTACGGAAAACACTTACTAGAAACAAAGCATAATTTTAACAATGAATTAAAAATTTTGCATAGAGCCAATAAAAGTTACAAGTTAAATTACTTGGAAAATTTTGAAATTAATAAAAGAAAAAACCGTAATATTTTATTAAACGATCAAATGGAATATTCGTGTTTAAAAATTATTTATTTTTGATACGTAAGTTTCAAAAATAAATATTATACAGGGTCTCGTTATTAATGCTATCATTAGCCAACTGAGTCCCTGTTGATGGAAATGGAAAATATATTCGAGTGCCGTCAGCATTCATGGAGTGATGGAAATATTTTAGGGATTTCTCAAACTGTGAGGTGTATAGACTGCACAGCAGAGAACCAAGAATGCTTTCCTGTGGCACACTGGTCACAACATCAAACGCATCAGAGATATTTTCATCATGTCACGAATAAAAGAAATCATGATTATTGGGATTAGACCGTGTCAAATTGGAATTACTATCGTACGTTTCGCCTTTTATGGCACTAGACATCTTCAGGGATCTTTACTCCACGAGACCTGAACACTGAATGAGCTTGAAGAGATTCGGGCTTTTATGTCCGACTTGTGCTAGCCGAACCGTGACCCTGTGTTAATATTTGTTTCCACGTGTGATGTAGACTGCAATCCGTATTTCAATAGATTCTCTAATTTTTCGTTTATAAAATCCTGGAATCGATGCTAGAACCTTGGTTTTCTTTACATTTATAATATGGTCAGAGGTATGCTGGTGTTTAGCTACAGCAGATAGGGCTAATTGATATTGAGTGTCCTGTTTCTCCCACGTACACTTCTCCACAGGAGCAAGGAATTTTATATATTCCTTCTATATGGAAAGGTACAATATCTTTCGAAGATCGCAAGCATTGTCCAATCTTCTTATGGGTATTAAAGATTTTACCGATTTTTTTTTTATTTTGGACCGCCGAAGTAATCGTCCTATTTTATTTGTAGTGCCATGTATGTAGGGAAGAACAACACTACCTAACGGTGGCTTCTTATCATGCTCCTTTGGCGGAGTTCGATTACTATATCTTTTAATTGAACGCGTAATATCTTGAGTGCAATAGCCATTCCCTCTAAGAACTTCGGTCAGTTTCGATATTTCCGATGTTAGAGAATTTCGATCAGAAATCGAAATAGCTCTGAATAATAATTGTGTTGGATGGTGATGGAAGTTTGCATTTAATTATCTATTTGTTTTGGTTTTCTATACACTGAATGTCCTAATGTACCATTTCCTTCCTTTGAATACGTATATCTAGAAAGGGAATCATTCCATTAGATTCATTTTCCATTTTGAATTTGATATTATGATGTTGTTGATTAAGATGGTCCAGAAATATGTGGAGATTATCCTATCCATGAGGCCAAATAACAACAGTATCATCTACATCTGAACTGAATGTTTTGATTTTAGTGTAGCGGATGTTAGAGCAGTATCATCAAAGGATTCCATAAAGATATTTGCTACCACAGGTGATAAAGGAGTGATAGCTGAAGGTTATTCATAAAAAGTTCCTTGAAATATGATATAAGTAGATATAAGACAAGCTTGCACTAGGTCTATTAAGTTCTTATTAAGATTGATGATCCAATATGTCTGATATAATGGAAATTGAATCCTTGACAGAAACATTTGTGTACAGTGATTCTACATCGAAACTGACCAAAAGATCCAACTGGTGGAAAACATTTCGTTATAAAGAGATATTGATTACTAACGAATATCAACTTTTAATTTCAGTATTCCCAGTATGAACTGTTACGAACAATATTTTTTTCAAGCCTTAATTTGTAACAGTTGCGTAATTTGTCGATAAAACTTTTGACATCATGATTTGGGCATGTGCAGATTTGACGATTCGGGAAACACATTTTTCACATGCTTCAATTTTCGGCCATAACTATCCTTATCACCATTCATAATTACATGGTTTTATCCCATTTTATTTTGGTGGCGTCACTTTGATTTCTTTAATAGTGCACCGAACAAAGCTCTCCGAATAATGGTTAGCCGGCGCTCGCCTGTGTTGGTAAGCTTGTAAAACAGTTGCGCCATATTTTTTAATATCCAATTGCCCATGCTATACAGAATTTGAGCTGACAGTGTTTTGCATTATATTTTTCATTTTCTACAGCTTTTTGACAAAGTACCTTTAATATTCAACTGTCAATAAAAAATAAGCAGCTTAAAAGTTCTCTGTTGGATACTCTGATACTTAGTTTCTATTTTGCATTATAATCTGCTTATTCTTTAAAACTCTGAACACGATAAAAGTCAATATTGCCATCATGGTGAGTATTGCTTGTTATTAGGTACAAAGGAATAAAAAAGTAATATCTGAAAGTTAAATTTAATTAATACGTTTTTAAAGGATGTATAGGTTAGACTAGGAATTTATTGTGAATTATTGAAATATTGTCTTTAACGGAAACAGTAAGAAATAAATAAAAAAAATAAAAATCAGTGGGTTAAGAAATTATGAATCTTGGGATTAGACAAATTCAAATTAAAATTAATATGCAAAGTTAGAACTTTGATTATATTATCATTATTTGTTTCCTCTAGAACAGTGGTCGCCAACACGTCGATCGCGATTACCGCGGACACATTTCTGGTAACTCACAACATATCTTGCAATATAGAAGCGTTCATAAATTTTGAAAAAAAAAATCACAATATGAAAGCTAGCAGCGGCAACACTGCGGTGAGCTCTCTAAGCAACAACTGCAATTCACCAGAGCGCCAGCATCGCGTGAATATTTGAGAACAGGAGAACGATCTGGATTGCTTTGAACGCAGTAAATGCGCATGTCGGGGATACAAGGCATTTAGTTTAAAACTAAAAGGCTGTAACATTTTAATTTCGTCACTACATTTTAATGCATAAAAATCCATAAATCCGGTACTGTAAGTCTCCTATCGATGTAGTAAGGTGCTCGCGGTCTCTGCTTAGCGAAATCTTCCGCTTCATATTGAGGTAATTCACTAGTTTTCGTGTAGATGGCGCCTTAGTTTTGTTCAATTAGTAATTTTACTTTCTCCTCCTTTAAATATTTTTTCTTTCCTGTGATCCAGCTCAGGGACTGGCTGATCTATTGTCCAGATTTGGTCAGTTTGATTTTAGTAAAGTGGCACCACTGACGGATTGTCATTCCCCTACTGCTGCCTTGACCTGGTGGTGAGGTAGGTTAAGCTTCTTGTCTCTCTGGAAGGTGAAGGTTAAGTGTGAAAGTTTATCGGCGAATTGATCCTGTTTTAATCCAGGCCATCTTTTGGGATTCACGTCGGCAACTTAGTTAAAAAGGCTCCTATGTGTATTTAATTACGTTGTACTTTAATATTTTTGGTTGAGGAACCTTTTATTATTCTCTTGTGAGGATTTAACTGCACTTGACCACCTACCATATTTTTTTGATGGGACAAACTTTACGAAGTGACTAATAAGAAACCCTTTACCATCAAATAAGGTAAGGTAACCCAATTTTATATCCACTAAAATGTGATATATTTTCCCTGTACATATTTTCTTGTATTTTGCCATATTATTTTTTATAGGTTATGTTCTAACCTCTAGCTTAGATATAGTTTCTCGGCTATCACTAAGGTCTTTTTGTTTATATATAAAAAAGGGGTTATTTTTTTTGTTACTTAGTTCTCTTATTAAAAAGTAAATACAAGGCCACAGAGTTATTTTACTTATTGACATTAAGAGCTATGGGGACACTCTTGATTGCCCTTTGATTTGTGTAGCAAACAAGGTATTCAATAGTACTTTTCATTTTCTTAAGATATGTGCTGAATGTATGTACCTTATGTTTGTTATAATTATTAAGTTCTGCAATACAAAAAGGTTTATTTGTAACCTCCATAAGCCAATTGTTATTTAAGTTTTCGTAAAGTAAAGAATAGTAAATACATTGGGGAGAATTTGATTTCTTTAATAAGTGTGTTTCAATACAACTATTACAGGTGTATGTTATAGTTAGGAAAGAGGCCTATATATCTATAAAAATCACTTTAATTTTCATATTTCTTTAAAGACCGAAACAACCTTATAAGATATAAATACATGCTATCTGCTTTAACCAATTTAGCAAAATTGAACAATATTGTATCAGTGATTTACATTTTCTGTCTGTAACATCTTATATTATATTTACAAGATTTTAAGGGTGGATTTTGTTACTATTCACTATAAGGGCTGTAATGTACCTATATTACTATTAATTAATAGATATGTTGCTTATATTTTGTATATAATGTTAAGGGGTTGTTTTTGATAATATTATTTATCGTAATAGACATGTACGAGCCTATATTTTGAATTTCTATAATAGAATGACTTAAGATTTTTTTGTAATTTGGGTAAATTGGTTTAAATGAAGTCAAGCTGGGAAATATTGATACATTTTTGTTTGGAATTATTTTCTTTATTTGATATACTGGGTGTTGAGTTGTTAAACAGACCTATATACTTTTATTTGGGGTGTAAATCTTAGACGTTTGTACTATTCTAGGGTTATTTTTTCTTCTTCTCCCTCCTCTTCTACTTCTTGTTCCTGTTCTCCTAACCAGGGTTTCATGTGTCATTGTAAGTGGAGCAGAAGTCTGTTACCTAGTACTTAAGTGTGTACGTACCGAGTTTTCCTGCTGGAAATGTCTTCGATGACACTTACATCATAGACTGCTGATCTAAGTCACCGATGCTGATAGACACTTAGATAAGTATCTTAATTTTGGCATCCCTTGTGCTGAATTGACTTTATTGTTTATTGCTGATCAACTTTATGACTTTTTCTACTTCTTATGAGTGTACAGTATACTTTTTGATATAAAGTTGTAACTACTGCTGGTGTGCATAAACCAAGATTATTGGTGTTGTCAATAAGATTATTTTTACTTTATAACCCATGCTGATACTCAAATATCACATTATAAGTTTAGGATACAATAATCTATAGGTTTTTGTCAACATTTGACCGTATAGTAGGCTTTAAGATACAGAAAATCACAGTATAAGTTTATGACACAACAGTCTATAGGTTTCTGCCAACATTTGATAGTATACTTTAAGATACAGTGTTGTTGTAATATACTTTAAGATACAGTGTTGTTGTAAAGTGTGATCACATCTTGAAATTTTAGCTTATAAGATCTAGTTAGTTTATACAAGGTATATAATAAGTGTTATAGACAGGTAACACTACTGGAATATGTGATGATATTTATGATTTATTGTATTTGCTTGCTTTAGAAAGGTATTTTGATATAAAACAATGGTGTCAATTTGTTAGGTAATATTAGTGATTGGATTTGAAACTTAGTTATATACATTTTTCTTGTTATTTTCTTGCTCTTAGATTCACATAATACTCTTTTCTTTTATTCTATTATTGTTAATTGTATTTGAATTAATGAAGTTAATTAATTGCTTGATTATTTTGCATCTTTTGATAAATTTTTACTGTTAGATCAAATTGTTCGGTAAATTAAAACTTAACGATTTTCTTTATAAACATTTATAGATTTTGGAGTCTATTACTTTTACCTGTCATTAGCTGATTGAAAATTTCTTTTCTCATCCGTATTACTTAATTTTCAGGTTTTATTGAACATTTAGTTTGTTGTTTTGTGATTCTTTAGCTTTTTTCATAAAACATTTTACACGGTTGATCTAATATTTGGATAGTGATCTTTATTTGAATATACTAATTAACTGATTAACATAGGATCATTACACAGTCAATTGTCATTTTTTTTAAAAACTTCAATTAAGACCAATTTCTTTCATATGTTATATAAAATACCCTACAGGCGATACATATTTCTGGAATTTTTTTTTGGGAAGCAATGAACTTGTTAATAAATGTTATTTGTTAAATATGTTTGTTGTTGTATGTCGTTTTTTTTTACTATTAACTTTAATTAATTTTATCTTAGTGGTATTGAGGAGTGGTACTCATAAGATCTAGACGCGGTTAACAGTCAACTGGTATATAACTGTTGGCGCCCTTATAAATAGAAAACGAACCAATCTCCCTGAGCAGTCGGTGATTTGCACACTAACTTTACTGCCTCTCTTTCAATCAACCACTTAGTGTAGATTTATACTATCTTAAAACAAATACATACTCTCTGCTATCAAACAGAGAAGAAGTGTGGCAAGTTGACTGGTCAAATTTACATAGAACATATCCTGGACCCGGTTGTTGGCATGTAACAGGGAGCTGTAGATCCAAACTCTTTATTCATGGATGATAATGCTACCGCACATAGGACAAGAGCAGTGACTGGGTTCAGCGGTCGCTGGATTTAAATCCAGTCGAAAAAACTTGGGATATATCGGGAAAGCGTGTAAGGAAAATAATTTTTCTGCAGGTTTTCTCAACCTTACTGAAGCGGCTCTGGAAGAATGTAATGCAATTCCACACCACCATATAAACAACCTAATTGAAAGCATGCCAAGAAGAATTAAGCAATGCATTGAAACTGGTGGAGGGCCAAGAGACTATTAAGTTTTTGTGTTACGTTGTCGTTTTATTTTTTCACATTTCTTTTTTAACCTTTTTTGTCTCCTTGTTGTCGCGTTGGTGTAGTTTCTTTCTTATAAATAATCTTGTAAATAATTGAACTTGTCAACACTGTTCAAGGAAATTAAAATTAGGAGTACATCTTTAGCTATTCAAAAATGTTCAATGCCTAAGTGTATTTTTAATTAACCATATTTTAATAACCAAGTTATGGTTTAACGTGTATATGTTTTTATTCACCTTGTATTGCTTTGAACGCGATAAATGCGCATGTCAAGGATACAAGGCCTTCCGTTTAAAACTAAAAGGCATTAGATATGTTAGTACACAGAGTGAGCAATACAAAAAATTATGGAAAGCAGTAGTAAGAAAGTAAAGACATACAATTTTCATTCGGAATGGGAAGAACAATATTTTCAGTATAGAAGTTAAAGTTAAAATGTATGTTTATTATGTAAACCCTGTGTTTTGGTTGATAAAAAAAGGAAATATTGAGAAACATATTAAAAGTGTACATCCGAATTTTGAAAAATATTTTCCATTACATGCTGCCATCAGAAAAGAAAAATTGAATCAATTAAAGAACCAGTTAATTGGACAACAGTCAATATTTGTAAAAGCAGTTGACAAAAATAAGTCTGCAACCGAGGCATCATACTGTGTGTCCCAAATAATTGCACAAAAAAGAAACCGTATGAAAACGGAGAAATGATAAAACAGGCGTTTTTAGAAGATGCAAATTTTTTATTTTCCAACTTTAAAAACAAAGACGACATAGTTTGACCAATAAAATCTATGTGACTTTCTGCTAATACAGTTATGAGACGAGTGGAAGTAATGAGCAAGGATATGTTTTCACAGTTAAAAACTGACTTAAATAACTGTGTTTATTTCTCTCTTGAAATGGATGAATTAACAAATGTGGTTGACACCTCCCAGATAGCCGTGTTCGTCGGGATGGTTTTTAGTGATTAAGATCTTTTATTATTTTATTCCACCGAAAAGATATACCACTGGACAGGAATTGTTTTCTCATTTAAACAATTTTATATCTTCTGAGAAAATTCCAATTTCAAAATTGGTAGGCTTGACAACTGACGGGGCTCCAGATATGGTGGGTTGTGATAAAAGTCTGGCAGCATTTGGTTGTAAAGATGAAGGCTTTCGGCAATTTCTCTATTACCATTGCGTTATTCATCAGCAAGCATTATGTGGAAATTTTTTAAAACTAAACGTTATGTTGTCAAAAATTGTAACAAGATTAGAGCTTACCCATTACAACGATTATTCAAAATCTTAGTCGATGAAATTTATTATCAGTACGGAAATCTACTTCTTCACTCTGAAATGCGATGGTTAAGTAGAGGAGGAGTTTTAACACGTTTTAATGAAGGCCTGTCTGTCATAGTTCAACTTTTCAAACAATGTGGCGAACCGATTCAGGAACTGGAAAATTCGATTTAGCTTAGAGATCTTGGATTTTTTGTGGACATTACAGACAATATTAATTAACCCAATTTGCGACTTCAGGGAAGTGATAAAGAACTGGCGGTAATGATTTCGATATAAATGCATTCATAAAAAAACTTGAGTTTTGGGAACAAACCCTAATCAACCGTGCTGTCAAGCATTTTCCTGTTCTTTCAGAGATATCTCAAAATCCAATAGAACCCTATGAAAGTAAATCTCAAGTAGAAATAGTTTCTAACTTCAAAAATCGGTTTAAGGATTTTAACACAATGGCATTGGTGGTTCAATTTGTTGTTTCACACTTCATGGAAATTGATATCCAACAGTTTGCAACTTGTGTTATGCAGAACTTTAGCGAAGACATCGCTGCAACTGAAATGGAAGTGATTACATTTCAAAGTGATTTAGCATTGAAATCGTTAGTTTCAAGTACAAAATGTATCTGGCCTATAGTAAGTAAAGACAAATATTTAATTCTATGTCGTGTTGCCTTAAAAGTGAAAGAGTTATTTACTTCAACCTATTTGTGCGAATCTTCTTTCTCCATTATGAAGTTTATTAAGAACAAATGCCGCAGTCGCCTTACAGATGAACATCTGGATAATTGTGTTTCAATGGCTGTATCAAATTACAATGCGAATATCAAAAAAAATTATCGATGAGTCCGGGTGTCAACCTTCTCATTGAATGCACGCATTTTTCATCACATGTTTTTGTATAAAATTTTAATTATAATGTTTACTTTTATTAAGTCGTATGTGACATGCCATTATGGCTATATGAAAATTTTGTTTATTTTTTAGTTATGTATTAGTATTGGTTAAGTATTTATTAATTACATAAAAACATGTATGTCAAATACAACTGTGCATTATTTTTTATTTGTTTAGGCTGGCTTAAACGCTGGTTTCAAGTAGGTAGTTCACGGTTTATTGCTAAATTATCGAAGTAGCTTAGCACCTTAAAATGGTTGGCGACCACTCCCCTAGAACCTCAGAATTTACATTAAATAAATGAATGTTCTATCCCTTGCTACATTGCCAACACAATAATGGAAATCAGGTAGTTTTACTGCAGTCGTTCAGTCAACACTATTTTTCGTTAAGTTTACTATACACAACATTTCCTAGACAAAAAAAATTTGCTTTAAGACATATATCGTGACATGTTGTGATGACGAACATACATTAAAACAACACATGGTAACAAGTGCAGAGAGGCAATAAAAAGCGCAAAAGTATGTACGAAAATTTTTCATGAACTCGGGGGCAAATTAGTGCTAATCGCCGCTATATATTTTCCTTAAATCCTATTAAAACAAGCCAAATAATGGTAAGAATGATAAAAAAAGTAGAGATAAAACCAGAATGTTTACGCCAAATGTTACACTGGATTTGTTTAATTAAAATTTTAAACACTTTTCCAGCGACCGAGCTCTGTTTTTACTATTTTTCAAGGGAAAATGGCGCATGCTGTAACATTGCAACAAAACATGAACGTAGTAAACATGGTAAACTACTGCCTGTTTTAAGCTAACATTATTACTGTTTTAGAACGTTATAAAGCGATGGGAGAGTGTATATATAATAAAAAAAACAATCATTGCTTTCATTAAAATGTTTAAATTTATTCAGAAGTTAGTTAGGAAATCTATATAATGGCAGAAAGTCTCAACACCTACTTTCTGAGTTTCATACTAGTAAACCCTAAAGGTGAAAAAAAATGATAACGATCTTTGTGAACATCGTAGCTCAAAAACTATTTATTTTGGTGTAAAAATAAGATATTGCGATCAGTCTCACAAAAAGACGCATTTTTCTTCTCTCAAAGTGACATACAGTTTCTATTTAGAGAAAAGTGCTACAAGTCTTATGACTTGTTTTCATCACATTTGCTTGCAACCGGCTTTTGCCGCTGTCATTTTTTTACGTTGTCACTTGCTGAAGGCAGGGTTGCCAAGTATTCACCACAATAAATGGCCAGGATTTTAAGCACAAAGTGCCAGAAATCGCCAAAATATTGTATATTTTTGATAGCCAATTTTCTCGTTAAATCAGCAATTCTATAAGTCAGTTTTCTTGATTGAAAATTCAAAATATTTTCATAAAAAAAATCGCTTTTAGCGCCCAACTAAACATATTTCCCTATTGAAATCACATTGAAGCTAATATATATCTCTTATGGTTTTAACATAATATTGCAGCGGAGGAAGGCTTGCAAATGATCCATAATATTGCGTGCCTTCCCCCTTAAGAGTCATTGAACTTGTAGTTAAGCCTGAGCTTATGTCGTAAATATTAAATCGCTTATTAAAGTAATTAGTTAAGAGTAAATAGTAAAGTTTGAGTTGTTAAGTTCGTCGCTTGGCTAGTTGTACCTCCGCATTTTTTGTAAATTCGAAATCGCTTATTAATGTAGTTAATTAATGGTACAGACTAAAATGCTGTAATTGCCACAAGGATTTATGTAGAATCTAAACAAAGTGATGACTTTCTAAAGTCGAATGCGGTCTTATCGTGCGGGTCCAAAGGTCATCAACATTATGAATCAAATCAGAAAACACAGTGAATACCAAAATGTTGTGTGATTCTTTTATCGAGCTAATCTCGATGGGCTATTTACAAAAATACAGGGAG
Source organism: Kuschelorhynchus macadamiae (assembly GCA_030620095.1). Lineage (NCBI taxonomy): Eukaryota > Metazoa > Arthropoda > Insecta > Coleoptera > Curculionidae > Kuschelorhynchus > Kuschelorhynchus macadamiae. The sequence goes on along the minus strand of JAUTXW010005502.1, from coordinate 44,969 downwards.
AAAGAAAAAAAAGAGTTTAATATTATATTATTATATTAAAATAATATTAATATTATTGCATATATCAAATAACAGGAGACTAAATAAGAAAATTCGTTAAATATGTATTTGGTTAAAATTTTTTGGTTGGCAAAAATTAAAATACACAAAATGGCAAGCGCCTTAATAAAGTCGGAAGGCGGTTCGAATCAGTGGATCAATCAGGATATGTTCTGTTTATACAACCACTTAATGAAAGTGAGATTTTTTTATCAATAACCAAAAATTATGAGTCCCGCTTGACCTAAAAATCTATCCACTTATACAGTGTCATTTATTTAAATGCGGGCCACCCCTGTGCAAAGATTTTTTTTTTGTATTGTGATAACAAAAAAAAAATTATTTTGCAAAAATATTATAAACTTTTGTTAAAAACACAAGATAATTAGTTATTACTTCACTAGTGAGATTTTTTCATATCTTTACGTTTAAGGGTCCCTAGATGCCGGAAAACATGTTTTCTCAATTCCGTCTGTCTGTAGGTATGTCTGTCCGTCAGTCTGTCTGTTCGCGGAATAGTTAAAAAACTACTTATCCGATTTCTTCAAATTTCAGTCTAAAATTAAGGGCCATGCATTCGAAAAATACAGGCTATATATATATATATATATATATATATATATATATATATGGCTTTTTTCGTGTATGTTTCTTAATCTTCTTTGGTACTAAATTACGCTTTTTTTTATGCACAATTTTCTGCCCAGTCGTTATACCGATTCCTAGAGCTTTTGCTACTGTCTCCTGGATATTGGCCGGTGAATTTTCGTTTTCGTAATATTTTGTTAGATTTAATACCATTTTTTTGGCTTATGGATGCAAAAATCCCGAAAATTGTTTTCTATTGCTCATTTTGTCACTGACTTGTCAATCTGACTTTGAAGTGACATCGCTCAAAGATTTTTGCAACTGCTGGTATTTATATGTTTATCCTCTTTATTCATATGAAAATATCATAGGTCTATCTAATTCATCTTCCGGATTTTATGCGGAGGATATGATTACACGTAATAAAAGAAAAACAAACTTAAAAAGTTTGTCGTTGATAAATCGTATGACCCGCACGATACCACTGCTTTTGACTATAGCTAAATAAAATATGATGAATCAAATATAACTCAAATCAAGCGAATGTCTCTCTTTGTGCCTAGTGAAGGTAGTTTTAATATAATTAATATATGCAAAGTAAATTGCCTTTCCAAAAAGTAAAGTAAAGTGGAGACAAAGTTAATTGTCTATTTTTAAGTAAAACAAGATTTTTTTTGCTTTCGTTATGTAACAAACTTGTTGACTGACTATGCATTAATTTTTTTAGTAAAACGTTTTGTTTAAAGAGTAAAATGGGATTTAAAGCACCACAGGATTGAGTAAGAATATTTTATTTATAAATTTGCCACCTCATTTATTATTTTAATATTTGTGAATTTATTAAGCAACAAAAAGTTGCTAATGTTTCTCACTTAAATTCTAGAATAGAGGTATGAATGGGTGAATGAATTAATTTTACTTTATTATATATTGATTTTCAATTAAATTGCTTTTGTTTAAAATTTCGTCTTTCATTTTGTGGCTTAAGCTAAATTTGAATTAAAAGGTAATCAGAATTATAAAAGGAATAAATTAAAATTTTTACTAAAACTGGCGCCTACGATAATTTATTTTTTAACTGGCCCTTCGTGAAGAAACAGGAAACACATTAAAAGAATTCGTTTTCTCGTAATTCTTTTAACTCTTTTACGTCGAATTGCTAAATAAATAAGTTACTTTTAACTTTAAGAAGTAATGACAGATCGTGGTCCCATAGGTAAAAAATCAAGATGTTTTAGAGAACATGCCACTAAAAGAAGTCTGGACCAATAGAAAAATGACTTCTCGGACAATTTTCTTTTTTCTTCCTCTTCAGTCAGACATGGTTAGCCATGTTGGTAGGCTGTCACATGTATTTCCCAATTATGTCTCTTCTGACTTTGACGTATAACAGTCTTTCCAGCGTTTTGATGGCCTGCCTTGTGATTTTTTTTTCAGTTGGTATTTTGGTCTTTGCTGATTTCCCTGGTCTATTATTGTCCTTTCGGTCTACGTGTATTTTTCAATCTTTCTTCTCTGTGTAATTAGTTTGGTTACTTCTTCTATCGTACTCTCTTCGACTCTAACCATGCCATGTAATGTGTTGCCGTGAATAGTTCGTATTACTTTCGTGTCTGCTATTTTCATCATTTGGTTAGTTCTAGATATCTCAGCTCTTGTTTCTGTAACAAATATTAGAATAGATCTAACAGCTGTTTTGTAGAATCTTACCAATCTGCCTACAAGCATCCATGATTTCTTTTTGATTAAACACATTTAAAATCTTTACGTAAATCCTACTACTTTTCTCTGAAAAATAATGAGTTTGTACAGGGTGTTCCAGCGAGGACTGAACAGGGACCTATTTTCGACCTTCCTTGTATTTTAAAAAAATTCAAAATAGCCAATCGATGTATTTTTTCTTGTAGAATCCAAAAATGCAATCGAAAAAATATTTGAACCAGAAACAAAAGAGTTACGCTATGCATCAGGTGTTTTTTAAATGGAATGTATCGTTTTTTATACGATTTTTGGAAAGAGTGATTTTTTTATGTCCGTTCTGATTAAAAGATTTGATTTTGCGATAGCTGTTTATATTACATTTTAATGTTTTACAAACTAAAATTTTAGCTTCACCTGTTTAAAATATACGATAGGTTGGTATAGGTGATCAAGGTAAAATGACGTTTGAATGCTTTGTCAATAAAAAGTTACATTATTTTAATTATTGTCGAAGTCTTCACCTAAAAAATATATATTTGACTCTGATCGAAATGAAATACTCTTTGGACGAGAGACTACAGATTGTTATGCTATTTTACAAGTGCCAAGAAAATGCAAGAGAAGCAAGAAGAAGATTTATTGCAAATTTTCATAGAAATATATCCATCAATACAATTCTAAGGATAAAAAACCTATTTGAGGAAAATAAAACTTTACATGATAGAAAAAGAAATTCAATAAAAAATAATTATTAAATAATAAAATAAAACTACTAATAACATAAGTTTTCAATGTGACCGGCGGTTTTTTCGAAACAACATCGATAACCCCTTTGTAGCCTTTCTAAACTTGCTGTTACAATATGATTTTCCTGGTTAAGGCGATTTATTTCATCGACAATTTTTCCCATGATCTCTTGAATATTTTCGTTTCGTTGTCTGTATACGACGTTCTTCAAATGGCCCCAAAGAAATGTATCCAAAATTGAGAGGTCGGGGCTATTGGGCGGCCAAGCATATGTTCCATTTCGCCCTATCCATTCGTTATGGCGCCGATTTAAAAATTGAACCACATCATGCACGGCATGAGGAGGCGCCCCATCATGTTGCCAAATTAAATTCTGATATTCTGCCAAAAAAATTTTCAATTTCGTTTTCTAAAAACTCATAATATCTGTGCCCATTTAAAGTCCCGTTAAAAAATATTGGTTCCAAAATTTTGTTGTTTTTTATCCCACACCAAACATGAATAGAATTCCTCCCTTGAAATTTAATAATCTGGAACTTTTTTGGATTTTCAACGGCCCAGTGGTGACTATTATGTCTGTTGAATACTCCCGATGTTGTGAAAGTAGCTTCGTCGGTCCACACAATATTTTTGAATAAATCAGCGTCTTCGTTTTTTTGCCGAATTACCATTTGAGAAACAAATTGGAAGCGAAGTTCTTTTTGTGCCGGTGTTAGGTGCTGAAGTGGAAGGATACGAAAAGGCCTAAATTTATGAATTTTCAGAGTCCTGTGAACAGTCCCTCGGGTAACTCTTCTGCGCCTTACACCGCCACCGTACTGAATTCCCGAACTGCATACGAAATAGATTTGGTTGGACTAACTTGAAAATAATTTATAATGGCCTGATCTCGATTTCTTCTTCTTTGTATATTTCTTTTTCTATCATGTAAAGTTTTATTTTCCTCAAATAGGTTTCTTATCCTTAGAATTGTATTGATGGATATATTTCTATGAAAATTTGCAATAAATCTTCTTCTTGCTTCTCTTGCATTTTCTTGGCACTTGTAAAATAGCATAACAATCTGTAGTCTCTCGTCCAAAGAGAATTTCATTTCGATCAGAGTCAAATATATATTTTTTAGGTGAAGACTTCGACAATAATTAAAATAATGTCAATTTTTATTGACAAAGCATGGCATTCAAATGTCATTTTACCTTGATCACCTATACCAACCTATCGTATATTTTAAACAGGTGAAAACATTAAAATGTAATATAAACAGCTATCGCAAAATCAAATCTTTTAATAAGAACGGACATAAAAAAAATCACTCTTTCCAAAAATCGTATAAAAAACGATACATTCCATTTAAAAAACACCTGATGCATAGCGTAACTCTTTTGTTTCTGGTTCAAACATTTTTTCGATGATATTTTTGGATTCTACAAGAAAAAATACATCGATTGGCTATTTTGAATTTTTCCAAAATACAAGGAAGATCGAAAATAGGTCCCTGTTCAGTCCTCGCTGGAACACCCTGTACATTTTTATCTTTTTATTTTCTGGAAGGGCAATCTCAGACACAACAGTTTGTATTAAATTTGGATTTTCCAGTCGGCACTTTACGCTGATTTATTTTATAGTGTAATTTTATCGCCAAGAATTAAATAATTAGACAAGACAAAGAGTCGTCTGAAACAAGATACACAAACTGAATGGTAATTTAAAACTTTTAAGCTTCCTCCACCTTTCGATTTAAATTCGGGACGCTCGAAAATTTCCTCAGTTGAAGAGCAAAAGCCGTGAACTAGTCCCGGACTTAAAAGCTCATTAAACCTCTTTCAAGAATTAGAACCGGAAAACTCTAAATTATAGTTTCAGTTACTCTTTTAAGTGATCTAGGAGTTTCCTTTAACGAGTAAATAGTAGTTTTGAGTTGTGGCCATTTCGGACATTTAACACTACGCGGAATTGACAGTAATATAATGAGTCTAGATTTGTAGCGGTTGTTTTTATAAAAAACGGGTGAGAAAATAATAATAATAATAGTAATAATTTGTACCTGTAGAACAGCGTATGTTAATAAATAAATAAATAAATACATGTCGGAGAAAAATTATCAGAATTTCTCGTGTTTCACGGTTATTATAGGTTAAACATCGAATTCCTAGTCCATATTATTCATTGGAGGGAGTAAGTAAGAACAACTCAATTGAAAACAAAAAACAGGCCATTTGACAACTCAACCAAAACGTTTTTAATTTAATATTTTTAACAGATAAAATGTGTTTATTTCAAATACATCATTCATGTTTTTTAAGCCTAAAGGATATGAATCCCTCAGTTTCTCCAATATAGACATAACCACAGGAACAAGAAATTGCACATACTCTTTCCATTTGAAAACGATATTATATATAATGTAATTTGGCAATCGCAAACATTTCCTTGAAAAACGAATATGAAACATGCTTCAATCAGATCTAAAAATGATTCTGTCCAGAAGAGTTGTCAAGATTATAACGGTAAAATAGGTCTGATGTTATTAAAAATGAATCGTATATAATAATAATAATAATAAATAATAATAATAAATAAGTCTGACCGTCTAGGTACTGCATCCAGCAGTATTGAGGACGCTACGGTAATTTCGTAGTCCGTACTGTCAGCGACGTCCAGCTGTCCGCTGTCCTAAATACGCAATATCTCTGCCCTCCCCACACCCTAGCCACCCAAAACCCCTCCTTACATTTGAAACCGCACGGAGCAACTAACCTCGGTTAAGTTGCTTGGGGAGTGACGCCTCCACGGACACGAGTTACCTGGACCACCAGGGTGAAATGGTGGCACACCCATGAAAATGGAGAAAGCACCGAGCCTCGGAAAAGAGCCGCTGCCTGGGGATCGCCAGGGCACTTTTGGAGCCACTGCGAAAGGCTGAACAGGCGGGCCTTTGCCGAAAAAACTGCTACAGCCAAACCTATTCCGGAGAATTTTATCAGAGCCGACATTGTTGGAGACGGAAGTTGTCTGTTCCGATCAGTCAGCTTGCACAATACACGGTCATCAAAACAATCATGCCAAACTTCGAGAAGATGCATTGAAATACCTTCGACAAAACTGATCGCAACTTCAGATATTTTCGTTACTTCACGACGACGACATGAAGGACTTCGACAACTATTATAAGTTCATGAGCAAAACTACTACATATAGAACGAGCCTAGAAATATTTTCTCTCTCGGAAACCCAGAAGCACATCTTCCATATTTTTGTCAAAACCAAGGACAACAAGAACAAAACAGATGTGCATTAAAGAGAGACCAACAATAATAGGCAAACATACACACAATAAAATGATCTGCCTTCTACTAACAATGTCGGGACACTTTGAGCTTCTAACACCACAAAACATCAATCCATACAACAAAGCATCGGGCGAGCAGCGTAACGGTCGAGGATGCTGCGGGAAAGGACAGCTCGACCGAAACGATCACGACCAAGCAAAGGAAAATAGACCCACCGAAAGTGTTTTTCCGGGTAAGATGGCATCCATCAAGACGGGAAAGGCAGAGCAACGCATGAGCCGCATTACAGAATCGAGCGAATCGATCATGCGCTGCCCAAATGGATTCACAAATAAATCTGACACAGATGCTAACCAACTTGAGCCCATTACAACAGCGGATATATCGCAACGAGTACCTGCAACTACCAAGGCAGGTAAGCAAAGAAAGAGGTTAAAATGGACAGATGAAATGAATCGAACTGTGATGCATTCCTACTACATCGCTACCAAACTTCAGACAATTTCATCAGGATACGGACATAAACTGCATACACTTATCACAGCACAATATCCAGAATACAAATCACTTATCACAAAACATAGAGTAATAGATCAAAAAAGAGTCATCACTAAAACCAGTAAGCTTACCCTACTCGCATTGCAAATCATCAAAGCTATGGTAGCTGCTAAACTAAACATTCATCAACCAAACATTGGGGACAATGCTCAGTAGATGCGAAGCACCCAGCAACAACCCACGACAGATGACAAGCACCATACAGCGCACAGGGCAAGTGAATTATTCGCCCAAAGCACCATATACACAGCTACACCTCGGACCGTTTCTCACACAAGCAATCAAAGTAGAAATGAAGTCACATCTAAACAAATGGTCAGTCTCAGAGCCTACAACAAGAGATTCTATTCCTCGTGTAATCTTCAAACGGGACACACATAAAATCCTAAAGATCATCAACGAACACATAATTTCCGAGTACATAACGAATGCGAGCACAATTGAAGACATTCATACAGTGATCTACGCAGCAGCTATAACCACGATAACACAGAACAAATAGAAACTCCCGCCACGACACAGAAACACCAACAACATAAAACCGAAATACAACTGGCAGATAAGGATCGAAAAGAAAATTAACTATATTAGAAAAGAATTGGGACATCTTACTCAATCCATGAACGGCGGCAAGTTAAAACGTATCACACAGATTGTAAAAAAAGTCAAATCTACATCTCCTGATCACACGCTTACAGAAATCCTTGACACTCTGAAGCAAAAATTATCCGTGTATGCCGCAAGATTCCGAAGATACAAAGAATAAAATGAAAGAAAGAACGCTTCTTCGAAACAACCTGTTTCGAAGAAGCGAAAAACAGTTCTACCAAAAAATCATGAGCAATTAGGAGGCACGAGTAATAGAACCACCGACCAAACAAGAGATCACAGAATACTGGAAAAGTATTTGGTCAGAACCGAAACTACACAATAATAACGCTTCATGGATTAAAGCGGAAGAAGACAGACACAAGTGCTTGGAGAAACAAGAGGATTTTACAATAACAACACAAGAAGTTGCAGAAACAATCAAATACACGCATAACTGGAGATGTCCTGGAATAGATAACATTCATAACTTCTGGTACAAATAGTTTACCTCCATACATGAAGCTCTCACTCGCCAAATTAATGAAATTATTTTAAAACCTAGCACACTCCCCAGTTTTCTCACCCAAGGGATAACATACCTTAAACCCAAAAATTCAGACAATAAGATAATAAGATATAAGATCATCACAGCCACAATTATTAAGAGAATAGAACAACATCTAGCACACAAAAACATTCTAAAGAAAGAGCAAAAAGGGTGAAGGAAAAACAGCCGACGATGCAAGGAGCAGCTAATTATAGACAGCGTCATCATGGAATAAACCAGAAAATATAGAAATCTTCATACTGGTTACATAGATTATAAAAAAGCCTTTGATTCGATACCCCGCAGTTGGCTAACCAGAGTGCTAGAATTATACAAAGTCAATAAAAACATCAGGCAATTTCTTACGCAAATCATGAGTACGAGGAAAACTAAAATCAACCTGAGAACACAAAAAGAACACATCGAAACAGAAGAGATCTACATCAGACGAGGTATATTCCAGGGAGAAGAGAAAGAGAGAGATTCAGCGCTTTGTGGCTCTGCCTCTGTCTCAATCCCTTCTCAAACCCACTGAATAACACAAACTTCGGATTCCAAATTAAACACCAACAAAATAACCTACACAAAATAAACCATCTTTTGTACATGTATGACATAAAATTATACGCAAGCACAAAGGCACAGCTGAAGGAAGTCCTTAAAATCACAGAAACTTTTACCCTGGACATCAACATGGAATTTGGTATAAATGCTAGCTACTTCATGTCAACAAGGGACAGTGGAAAGACCACCCTACGACGGAAACCATCAACAATGAAACCATAGATACCATGCTCAAAAAAGAAACATAGGCTTCTATCAAAGCACCATAATTAACCACACTCATATCAAATCAGAGCTCAAGACGGAATTTAAAACCAGACTTACAAAACTACTAAAAACAATACTGCACTCCAGAAATCTAACGAAAGCTATTAACACCTGTCCATACCTATTCTTACCTATTCGTTTGGTATCGTTAAATGGTCACACACAGACATAGAAAACATCTACATTCTCATACGCTCTGAATTCACTAAACACAGGAAGTTACATCCCAACGCATGCAAGGAAAGACTCACCATCGACAGAAAAGAAGGAGGGAGAGGAATTATAGATACACAATCGTTAAATAAAAAACAAATTTACGAACTCAGAAAATTCTTCCACAACTAACAAACAAAGGCAATAGTGAAGGCAGACAAGAATTATTCAATGCTCGGCCCGAAACGGCCCGGAAGGCTTTCTACTCGCAATCCAGGACAAAGTCATAGCAACCAGAAACTACCAAAAATACATCATCACGGACACAACCACACACACAACAGACAACAGGTGCATGAGATGTCACCAGCAGAGAGAAATGATCGATCACATAACCAGTGGATGTAGAATAATGGCCGGAACTGAATACACTGAGAGACACAACTCAGCAGCGAAGGTCGTTCATTAAGCCTTAGCCACAACATACAAACTAACGGAGATCACAGATCCTTACTAACATTGTACACCAACATCCATACTTGAAAACGAAGACTACAAGTTCTACCGGAACATTGACATCCACACAGATGAAACAATCCCCGCAAACAGACCCGATATAACCTCTCAATCCAAAAAAGAAAAGATCACTTATTTAGTTGACACATTAACATAGCTGTCCCCAACGATGAGAACATTCAAGCGAAATACAGTGAGAAGATCGCCAAATACACCAACTTGGCAATGGAAATAAAAAGGCTGTGGAAACAAGTAAGAGTCATTATTGTTCCTCTCGTCATATCAGTTACAGGCCTCACCCCAACAATGTTAACACCGCATTTGCCTCAATTAGGACGTAATCTCGGTGATCTTGAAAACATTGTTAGATCATTTCTTAACACATAATAGTTGTTTTTTTTTTCTTTTTCTTTTTTTTTGTACTGACTTCCCGTCAGCATAAAATACAACCACAGGAATACCGTGAGACAACAAGGTACATATAATAATAATAATAACAATAAAGCTTATTGACTTGATATACACCTTTTCGAAAGACATCCATATGGAATTTGGAATGGAAAAATATAAAGCCTTGAACATTAAAAAACGCAAAGTCATTAATGGTGATGTAGCCCTACCCAATGGAGAAATCGTTCGAGCGATGAACCAAGGAGATACCTACAAATATCTAGAATTTCAACAAGCTAGTCTGCTCCAGAATAAGCAAGGAAATACCAACAAGGCACAAACATCAAGCTTCCACCGCATAGTGACCTTAAGTTGCAACTAGTATTCTCCACTTAATCTCGCAAGTGACAACATCATTCTAAAGTCACTTTCAGACCCCGAAAAAAAGAACAGTGGGCTCAAATAGCGCTACACGGCCGACATCACAATGACTTGAATCAGCCACAGATAGATATGAAAGCATCCAACAGGTGGCTGAAGGATGGACAACTATTCGCATGGACAGAAGGATTTGTGATGGCAATACAGGACCAAGCCATTAACACACGAAATTATACTAAATTCTTCATCAAAGACAGGTCCGTTGAATACCATAAGTGTCGAAAATGTAGCGAGAGGTCAGAGACTATACAGCATATAACATCTGGCTGCACTTACCTAGCAAACAGGGACTACCTCTAGCGACATAACCAGGTGTGTAACGTCAAACACCAGAATTTGCCAATAAATACTGGTTCCTGAATACCTTTAGGCCCTATTATAAGAACCAACCAAGTTCAGTGCTTGAAAATAATGCCTTCAAACTATGTTACGACGGGGCAATTATCACCGACAGACGGGTGACTAATCATCGACTTGATGTGGTACTGTTAAATAAGGAAACAAAGACAGCTTATTTGGTAGATGTTGCTATACCCAACAACGTGTTAGATAAATATCAGGAGAAAAAGGTCAAAAATGCGGAGCTGGCCATCGAGATACAGCAGATGTGGCGACTGAGTGAGCGTTCATGTGATACCGATCATCGTATCCCTGACTACAGTAGTTCCAAAAACACTAGAACAGATAAATATCTTTATTGTTACACCAGTCCGGATTAAAATTATAAAAATGTTTTTATATAAATAAATTACTGTGGTAACAAAAACCTTGTAATCGCAGACATCTGGTGTCTCAGATAGTGTTTAGGCCCTAATCTTTATGTATCAAATCGTATATTTAATAATATAATAAATTTGCAATACTAAGCTTAAATAATATAACAGAAGTAAAAATCAGGCACTAAAAACAGGTAAAGCAGATATAAAACATAGAAAACATATATAGACATACAATATATTAGATAAAAGTTATATGAATACACATATTTAGAAACAAGTAAACAGAAACGAATTTATTTAGAATTACTGGTAAGGCAAAAGAGGAAAGAGCGAGAAAGAGAGGAAATAAGAATGAAGATATGTATATGACGAGAAAACATTATGGTCTAGTTAGTAATATACCTCTTCGAAGTTTATATTTAGGAGAACAACAGTTATCTATACGTATGTCGGTAAGCAATATTCATTTGAGAAAAAAAAATGTAGACCTTAGAGAGCATATATTAATGTTAAACAGAATATGGAGAACTGTAATAAAAATATTTAAATATAATAAATTTTTTTCAAGTTTAGAAAAGTTCTATAATTTGTGTATCGAAAAAGAAATTAAATAAAATTTATAGATTTAAGGTAGTTACTAAATTTTATTTAAAATTGGGAGATTAATGCAAAAAATATATTACAAAAGTAATTAAAGATAAAGGCAAGAAAAATATCACAAAAGAGAAGAAAAACTTTCAATTTTTGACGTGTCATAAGTCACAACAAAAGGCGGATAATAAAAGGTATTTAACTTGCAATAAACCATACATATCTACATATCCCAACCGTGCCCAAAGTTACGTCCCCAAAGGCATGAAGCTGCAAAGTGTTTCGTCAACCGTGGAGAGTTCCCAACTAGACAATTCCCATTCACGGAAAAATGAACTACAAATTCAAGGAATGGAGCAGAAGTCCCAATTAAAAATTAACCTAGGCCATAATGTTGTTTTTCTCAGGAATCCAAGTTTTACATTTTTAAAGAATAAAATATAGAAGTAGAATATACAGGAGTGGTATTACATGTTCATAGAAGTTAAATATCTTCGAAGATGTTAAATATATTCATAGAGGCTAAATATGTTCACAGAAGCATAAAAGAAACGAAATAATGTCATATAATGATGGCGACATGTGAACCTAAGAATTTTCTATTGGTTATTTTGTCATGGCTTATCTGTCGGTTCCTTACCGCTCATATAAGTTTCTCTAAATTTATAATTAAAACCGACCACATACTTTACGGGAGGAAAAATTGGATTACTTCAAAATTTTGATTAACAACTCACATTCCGACGCAGCTGTCCTCTCTTTTCAGAATCAATCTGAGAAAAGAGGAAGCGTATTCCTGTTCAAACTGGAAAAGTTAAATTTACAAAATTGTAAGAAGCATATCAAAATGCTTGTTCCAAGGTAAAGGAGGGTATTTGGCGTCGCCTATGCCCTTAGTCCTGGCCAGTTTAAATTAGACAGTTACACCCCGCACAGTACACACTTTTTAATTAATGACAAAATTGTTAAAACCATAATTAATGCCTAACCGCTAATTAATTTTATTGTACCTACATTCAAAGTCACATGGGCCTAAGCAAAACAAATACGAATCTCAATAATTCATAACCGAAAAGTACGCAATCAGCATTAACTTCCACACCGAATGGATAGTATTCGGCGTTTAGTGACAATTTCCAATCACGCAGATGGCTTTCCGATCCATTTGGTAAATTTTATTACCGTGAGGTTTCACGAAACAGTCGTTTTGGTTTTAAATGGTGTGTACAGGTAAATATCTCATGTTTATACACATACGTTATAATTATAGAGGTGGTGATAATTTTATCCAATATGCACAGGGTTATTTTTTATAATTAACTACCCCTGAGAGGCTTATTTTTTCAAGATACAAAGAAATGGTTCCTACTATCGGAAAATCACTAAATCGCCACCAACTTTGTTATTTTAAACGAGACACCCTGTATGTTTTGACATTTTTGGATTCTCCTCCTTTTTCCCCTTTCCAAAAATATATAATTTGTCTATATTCGGAACAGTGGTTTTTGACTTATTGCACTTTAAAGTTGCCACATATGACAACTTTATAGATATGCAGCCATGCTTAGATCGCGGTACCCATGAAATGATGAAATGTCAACTAAAAACAAAGGGACCCTGTTGAACGTGAGCACAATCGACATATACTTAAATCGCTTTACCAGTGGAATTTCACCAACAAAAACAAAACAGTAATTTGTAAAAAAAATATTTAATGTGATTATATACAGGGTTATTCACGCAACCCGTTCATTAAAAGTTTTTCATGATGCCATTTAGATAAAAATTTCAAATTTTGGGATTAAGGTATTTACTCTTTATACGGCGCATCTTTTCGAACAAGACTTAAATTGTTGCCTCCGTTCATATGCGGATGATACCCAGATGTTGTTCCCTTTTGACTACAATGATATTGATAATGCACAAATTATCATTAATAGTGATTTAGAAACTATACTTGAGTACTCAAGAACTCATAATTTGAAACTAAATGCTAACAAAACAAACATAATAGTTTTTTCTTCGGAACGTAGAAGAAAGTATGTACAGGATAATCTTATTATAAGAATAGAAAACGTTGTCTTGAAATATGCGCAGAAGGTAAAAGTGTTGGGTGTCACAATAGATGAGAGGTTAAAGTTTTATGATCATATATCAAATTTAGTTAGAATTGCATATTGTAAGCTCAGAGTCCTTTATACTAACAAGTTAATTTTAAATTTCAAAGTGCGCAAAAAATTGTCGGAAAGTTTAGTCATGTCAGTCCTTAATTATTGCAACATTGTTTACTATCCTTGCCTTGATGTCATAACAAAAAAAAGAGTTCAAAGTATTCAAAACACAAGCTGTCGATTTGTATTTCGACTACGTAAGTATGATCATATTTCCCCTAAATTTGTCGAACTAAATTGGTTAAAATTTAACAAAATCGTACACCTTCATTACTTTGCATTTCTCCATAAGTTGTTTATAAATTCTGAACCAATGTATCTCCGTGAAAAACTTATAACTAGAAGCGCAATACATGATCTAAATATACGCTCGTCTACCACCCTCACAATGCCGATTCACTCCACCGCCCTCTTTCAAAACTCTTTTACATTCAACGCTGTAAAATTGTATAATTCCTTAAGCACCCACAATAAATCACTTCCGCCTCTGGCGTTTCGGCGAAATATCAAAATCGGCCTTCATCATAATCAACTCATTACTCTGTTCTGATTTTTTTTTTTTTTTTTTCATTTCTCCAGTTATCTTATTGTCCATCATGCGACCCGGTCATTTGTTTGTTTATCTGATATTAATTTTTCATTAAACTAACATTACTATTTGAAATTCTGTGTATGTGTGTGTATGTATGTATATATGTATTTGTGTATGTATGTATATATGTATATATATGTATGTGTGTATTTATGTATATGTATATATATACATATATAATATAATATAATATAATTTATTTTACATTATTTATATTGTTATTTTTTAATATTATAGATAATTTTGTTATTTTAGGTAAGTTACTATTAATAATTTTTACTAGTAACATGGTTAAGTGTAAGAGTAGCCTTCGGCTAAACTTCGCCATTTACATCTATTCATCATCTTGTACTATACCACAAAATTGTAAAAAATTATTTAAATAAAAGCCGTTAAGTAAGTAAGTAAGTAAGTAAGTAAGTAAGGTAAGGTCAAGGAGTACTTTTTTTTGAAATATTTTCAACTTACTGTCACTTCCGGTTTAACAGGAAGTTGGTTTCAACTTGCTTATTTCAAATGGAACACCTTGTATTTTATGATATTTTTAGATTCTACGGAGAATTTTAATGCTACTTTATGTAGCATGTCCTATACCTAGGTTCAAGCGTTCTTAAGATACTTGACCTTGAACCAAAAATGAGTCTTCAGGGTACCAAATTTTAAAATCTCATATTTTTGTAAGTTTTGAAGATATAATCTTCATGTTTTGCAGACGATCGGTAAATAATCTTAGGTTTCTATTTTTTTTATTGAATTTGTCTATTTTTATACAGGGTGTCCTAAATTCAGCGGCAAACATTCACATTTTCAAAGTCGCTAAAGTCCGTTTTCTTAAATGGGAAACCCTATAACTTTATGCACTATCAAATGTAGAATTTAATTTTCTATCGAACTGTATTAAGGTTCCCTATACCTATTCGTAACCATTTTCGAAATAATCAGGTTTTTATTAAACTATTATATGTATTTGCTAAATGCTTACACTTTCCCGTAGTAAGTCATGGAAAAACAATTGTTGTGCTTTTCTGTTCAACATGACAGCTGATTAAATTAAAATAAAATAACACTCAAAACCTGATATTCTCAATTTATTTTATATTCACGGAGAATGTTACAAAATATTGGAGAGAACGTGGCATGTTTTTAATGAAAAACATCCTCATTTATCGCCAATGAACAAGAGAAAATTGAAGAGGATTGAAACGAAATTTTTTCGTTTCGGAAAAGTTAAAGTTATAAAAAATGTAATAAATTGTTTACATTATTTTTAAACATATCTACTAAGTTCGAGACTGTTCTAAACTTGTTTTAGTAAACTTAAAAAAATTCAATTCTTCTTTGTACAGTTGCTGTGGCCCGTTGAATTTGTCCGTTTTCTAATTCGGCAAAAGCTGTTCGTACCCTGTCCAGTAAATCTTGTTGGTTATTTACTGGGGAAGCATAGACTTTACCGTTGATAAATCCCCATAAATAAAAGTCTAGGGGTGTTAAATCAGACGATCGTGGGGGCCATCTCCAAGGGCCATTGGGACCAATCCAGCGATCTTCAAAAATTCGAGATAATTGGAGATAAACTGCAGCGGAATTATGTGCTGGTGCCCCATCTAATTGGTACCAATAATTTTGCGGGTCACCAATAGGAATTTCTTCTATAAATTCAGAAACCGTCCCTCGTAGAATTTCCAAATACGTATCACTGTTTAAATTGTCTTCATGAATACAGTACCGCACCTGATCATTTAATACTATACCGAAAACATTGAAGCTAAACCTCTCTTGAGAACGCATTTCGCGTAAAGCGTTCGGATTTTCTGCTGCCCAGAAATGTTCGTTTCTTCTATTTGTTATCCTTCTCTAGAAAATTTCGATTCATCGGTCCAAAATATTTTTGAAAGGAATTGAAGGTCCTCTTGAATTTTCAAAAACATGAATTCGCAAAATTCTACTCTTCGGACGTCATCACCAGGTCTCAAGACTTGCACGTTTTGGAAGGAATAAGGGTGCATATGATGTTCGCTCAAGATTCTTTGGACAGATGAAGAAGAAATTCCCAAATCGTTTTCTGCAGACGATATTGAACTTTGCGGGTTTGCGTGAAAATAAGCTAATGTGTTTATTACGTTATCCTCGGCATTTGCCACTGGAACATTTTTTGTAACTTTAACCTTGCCAAAACGCAAAATGTTCGTTTCAATTCTCTTGAATTTTGACTTGTTCATTGGCGGCAAATCAGGGTGGCGTTCATTAAACACACGACACGTTCTCTCCAAAATTTTATAACATTCTCCATGAATATAAAATAGATTGAGAATATCAGCATTTGAGTATTCTTCCATTTCGATTTAGAAGATTTAGTTTATCACTGACAGCTTTCGATAAATAACGCATACTAATCATCTGTCATATTGGATATTGGGTCTCAATAGTTTTTCCATGGCTCACCATTGGAACATGTAAACATTTAAGCAAATACATACGATATTTGTATAAAACTCAATTATTTCGAAAATGGTTACGAATAGGTATAGGGAACCTTAATACAGATCGATAGAAAATGAAATTCTACATTTGATAGTGCATAAAGTTATAGAGTGTCCCATTTAAAAAAACGGACTTTAGCGGCTTTGAAAATATGAATGTTTGCCGCTGAATTTAGGACACCCTGTATAAAAACAGACAACTTCAATAAAAAAAATAGAAACCTAAGATTATTTACCCATCGCTTGCAAAATATGAAGATTATATCTTCAAAACTTACAAAAATATGAGATTTTAAAATTTGGTACCCCCAAGGGCTCATTTTCGGTTCAAGGTCAAATATCTTAAGAACCCTTGAGCCTAGATATAGAACATGCTACATAAAATAGCATTAAAATTCTCCGTAGAATCCAAAAATATCATAAAATACAGGGTGTTCCAATTAAAATAAGCAAGTTGATACCAACTTCCGGTTAAACTGGAAGTGACAGGAAGTTGAAAATATTTCAAAAAAGAAGTACCCCTTACCTTAAATCCCAAAATTTGGAATTTTTATCTAAATGGCATCATCAAAAACTTTTAATGAACGAGTTGCGTGAATAACCCTGTATATACTAGTATAATGATAACAAACAAACGAGCAAACAAAAACAAAACAAGAACTAGAAATTAATATTTTTACAGCCTATTTATGTGACACTCTCAATTATCCAAGCAATTTTGAAACACTCTTTCCAATTTCCTAATTGCTTGGGTAATGAAGGTGGGACATTCTGTATTTAAAACCCTAATTTCAAACACTATTTTTTGTCGCAACTCGTCAACACTGTCAGTTTTATTAAAATACACTTTATCTTTTAGGTATCCTTACAAAAAAAAATCCAAAGGTGTAAAGTCGGGTCTGTTCGCGTGCCAATGAATATGGCCATAATTGCCAATCCACAAATTATATCGAGCATTTAAAAAATCTGTGACGTCTCGAATGTTGTGTGGTGGTGCGCCATTTTGGTGCCAAATTATTTGGTTATAAGTGTTACAAAGTTTAAAAATACACAATTTCGTTATTTAATAGATTTAAATATCGTTCCCCCGTTAATATACCCTCAATAAATATCGGACAAATAATTTGGTTTCCCAAGATGCCGCACCACAAATTTATTGACTTACCCCTTTCTTTTCTCTTTCGCTCTTCAATTATATGGGGATTTATTGTTGCTCAATGGTGCTTGTTTTTTCTATTACAATATCCTTCGGAATAACAGCATATCTTGCCTAAGTCTGGTCAGCATATCCTCACAAAAATGGAGGCTGTGGTTGATGGTCTAATTTTAAACGTGTCGTATCAATTTCTTTTAGCACTGAACGGATGTAGAACATCGATTTTCCGGTTATCCTGGCGACGTCCGGAATCGAACTGCTTGGATTTTCGAAAAATTAGTTTTAATTTAACTTTTAGACTACCTAAAGAAATAATTTTTACCTTCAAAATATAATATGGACAATTCATCGTCCAAGTCAAAATTTGCTTGTATTCTTTGCCTCTGCAAGGATTTTCTTTGTGCGTGTTTTTTTATTATATATGCAACAGTTTTTCTTGAGGGAACTCTTGCACCAGGATATAGCAGCCTGTATTGTCGCCTTGCATTGACGCATTATTAGCATTTGCGAAAAAAAGCTTCAACTTTAATTTTTCTTCTTCCGTAAATTGCATTTTAGATATTATTTTTGTTTTCCGTAAAATCAATAAAATATTATATATATACTTACGAATAAAAATAATTGTTTTGTTTTTCTTGGTAAAATTCCATGGGTAAAGCGATTTCATCATTTCATGGGTAACGGGATTTAAGTATGGCTGCATATCTGTGAAATTGTCATGTGTGGTAAATTTAAAGTGTAATAAGTCAAAAACTACTGTTCCGAATATAGACAAAATATATATTTTTGGAAAGGGGAGACTGAGATGAATCCAATGTACGGGGTGTCCCATTTAAAATAACAAAGTTGATGCTGATTTAGTGATTTTCCGATCGTCTTTTGTTTTTCAAATTGCCGCCATGTCAATCTTTAGGAAATTACCTATAACTTTTGTGAGAACCATTTCTTTGTACCTTGGAAAAATAAGCTTCTCGGGGGTTGGCAAATTATAAAAAATAACCTTGTATAAATACTATACGGAATGTTCAAAGGTGTCCGGATTTGGTTGCAAAAGCAGAGTATCTCGCTTATTTTTAAAGACAGAATCTTGCGATTTTCACGAACCTGAGCTAATTTTTTGTGAAACTCATGAAGCCGTAAACAAAATTTTCATAGCCTTCTTTGTTTATGAGATACAGGGCGAAATAGAAAATTTTGCATTTTGGGACCCCCCTCGTATCTCGGTTATCCTTTAACTTAATGCAAAGGGAGAAATTGCTGCTTATGCAGTTTTTTACGCTGGATCCAGTGGCGTAGTCATATTTTTCATTTGAGTTGTTATTTTTTTGATATGACCGAAAGTTGTATATTTGTCCAGAAATTGATTTGTCCTTTTAAAAGCTTCTCAAAAATATATAATAGTATAGGTCTATTTTAATAAACAACAACAAAAATCCTAATTTTTATAATTATCATCCCAAATTTTGCAGTAGGCCATGCAAAACGATGCCGTTTTCTTTTGTTTTCTTGGAAGCAAATGACATTTCTCAATTTTGTACGCATATATAAAATATAGCGCTAGTTTTTTGTATTTATTTATTGTTTAATTCTATTATTATGGAAGAAGACCAAACTTTCTTACATTATGAAAAGTACGATATGTTAGCTTGTTTTATATTAAGTAATGAAAATGTTGAAGCTTCTGAGATGTATTTTAACAGGTAAATAGTTAATTTTTAGGTATGTTGAAATACTATTGCTTATTTTTTATATAGATATCCAGAAAGTAGGCAACCTAATATATCCACTTTTTATCGGATAAAAAAGAATTTACTTAATCACGGATCATTTATCAAACCTCGTATGAAAACATATAATAAAGAAAATCGGGATTCCAAAAACTAGAGTTCAAGAAATTCTAAAAAAGCACAAATACCACCCATACAAATTTAGGCTCATGCAGCACTTACAGCCAGGGGATGCAGAGCGTCGGGTAGTCTTCTGCAATTGGTTTCGAGAAAGTTGCGATATGGTTAGAGATTTTGAAAGAAAGGTTATATAGTCAGACGAAGCACATTTCAGTTATTCTGGTATACTCAATAGGAACACTAGTAATTAGATTCTGGTCCCAGGAAAATCAATACCAAATATTTCTCAGAAGACAGCAGGGCAGGTTTGGTCTAAATGTGTCCTGCTTCATAATAGGAACACATATAAAATTTTATATATTTGAGGGAAATCTAACAGCCAATCGCTATATAGAAATTTTAGAGGCAGCTGTACCTGAATTACTCGACGATGTTCCTCTAGCGCAAATTAACAAAATTTATTTTCAACAGGACGGTGCTCCTGCATACAATTCTGGAATGACGAGATTATTTCTGGACAATAATTTTACCAATCAATGGATCGGAACAAATGGACCTATAAGATGGCCCCCTAGGTCCCCAGATTTGCCGATTTTAGATTTCTTTCCATGGAGATATCTGGAAAATAGAATTTGCAAAGACCACTATGATAATGTCCAAGATTTAGGAAATGCAATAAGAGAAAATTTTCGCTATTTACAAAATCATCCCGTTTTTTTTGCTTAATTCCCTAAAACGAATACGAAAATTGTGCGAAGCATGCATAGAACAAAATGGAAAACAGTTTGAACAGTTCTTTTGATTTCCTTGGTTACTGTAGTTCTTATACGACAGTTGATTTTTGCTGAAAGGCTTGTTACATAATAATTTATTACTGTTTTGTTCTTGTGTCACATAAATCTAGGTAGGTGGTACTTGTTTGGTGCGAAATTATCAATACATATTTTTGATAAATAGATTTAATTACATATTTATTTTGATTTATTGTTAGGATGTAGATATTGTTAACGACTAAATAAAAGGCAGCATTGTTTTATAAAAATTTGAGGATTTTTTAGTTGTTGTTTATTAAAATAGACCCATACTATTATATATTTTTGAGAAGCTTTTAAAAGGACAAATCAATTTCTGGACAAATATACAGGGTGTCCCATTTAAAAAAACACAACTTTGGGTCATATCTAAAAAATAACAACTTAAATGAAAAATATGACTACGCCACTGGATCCAGCGTAAAAAACTGCATAGGCAGCAATTTTTCCGTTGCGTTAAGTTAAAGGATAACCGAGATACGAGGGGGTCCTAAAATGCAAAATTTTCTATTTCGCCCTGTATCTCATAAACGAAGAAGGCTATGCAAATTTTGTTTACGGCTTCATGAGTTTCACAAAAAATTAGCTCAAGTTCGTGAAAACCGCAAGGTTCTATCTTTAAAAATAAGCGAGATACCCTGCTTTTGCAACCAAATCCGGACACCCTGAACACGAGCAAACTATTTTTAGGGTTTTTATTGTGGGGGTACATTTTATTTTCGTCGAGGAAACAACTACCACTATTTTCCAGTCAGGGCCCTAAACAGGTGAAGACGAGGTAGGGTATTGTCCGACTTCAAATTTATTCTACCTTACCAAGATCGTTTAAAAAAAAGGCAAACTTTTAGAATGCAAATACAAATACAAATGCAAATATATTTATTTATCATAATAATACATTCAATACAATTAAAAGTACTTAGCCAAAACAATGATTAATAACACAAAAATCCACAGAAGACAAGCTGTGCAGGGTTTGGTTCCCTAAATCAAGGCCAATGACCCAAATACCTTATAAATAAAAGTGAAAAGAGGATATATTTTAGTTTGAACATTACAGTTACACATCTTATTTAATTAACAAAAAGTGTAAAGAAAATTAAATAAAACCTAAACTTAAATAATAAACAGTAGAAACACAATAAGTGAGGTATGTGAGAGAGAGAGAAAGAGAAAGTCATAATAAGAGAGAGAGAAAGAGAAAAGAGAGAGAAAGAGAAGTAACTAGTCATTAACATAGTAAATATTTTTAAAATCTATTAATTGATGTATGTTTAGTCGAGGAACAGATTTAAGCCATGACTTTACATCTCTTTTAAACACGAACGTGGAATGCGAATTTTTAATTTTTAGTGAAATTTCATTAAATAATTTGAGAGAAATAAAAATTAAAAATTATTGTAATCGGTAAAAGTTACTCTCCAAGATTTGACAATTTTATTCAATATCTATAAATTCTATACGGAATGTCCAAATGAACACGAGCAAACTATTTTTAGGGTTTTTATTGAGAGATGCACATTTTATTTTCCTCGAGGAAATGAAATAACTACCACATATTTTTCAGCTAGGGCTATGGATAAGGGAAGACGAGGTCGAGAATTGTACGACCTCAAATTTATTCTACCCTACCAAGATCGTTTTATTAAAAAAAAGAGTAAGCTTTTAGAATAAAAAACTATTAATTTTTTTTATATTATATTTTTATAAAAAAATAATTGAATGTTAGTACCTAATGGAAGTATTGCAATCGTTGAAAATCACCCTCCGTGATTGTTTCAGATCTTCTTAGATGAAAAATATGTTTTCTCAATTCCATCGGTCTGTCTGTCTGTTCACGGCTTAGCCAAAAAACTACTTATTTGATTGACTTAAAATTTGGTCAAAAATTAAGAGTCATATGGGGATGACCTGATAACATTTTGGTAAAAATCCAATATATCAAAATACAAGAGTTCTAACCACACTACACCACAACTTGTTACGTTCTGGACGCGCGTTTCGCTAACCAAGTTAGCATCATCAGCAGATGATATAAACTAAAGTAACTTATCCTAACCGAGACTATTTATAGGTAAATGTGGTCACACTTAGTTGCACCCGACTGCACCGTTGTCAAGTAAACAATAGAGGGGACTATAGGGAATAGGCCCTCTGTCTTTATTTAGTGCTTTCTTACCACATTTAACTATTTCTATACTCTCAAATGCATCCAATAATCTATTATTAGAAACATTTTTAATCAACTTAAGATTATTTATTCCTATTCGGTGATTGTTTTCCAAAGCATGTTGGGCAACGCTTGATTTTTCTGTTCTTCCGTATCTTAAATGTGCCATGTGTTCTTTAAAACGAATGTTTATGGAGCGTTTAGTTTGCCCCACATATTTTAGATCGCAGTCATTACAGCTAATTTCATAGATGCCACTCCTCTCCCTCAAGTCAACTTTGTCTTTGGGGTTTCCAAGGAGATTTTTCAAACTGTTCTCCATTTTGTAGGCTACTCTAAAACCTACGTTTTTAAATACTTCTTCTAGACCTCTCGTATATCTGGGATCATATGGGATTACTATGAATTTATTGGAAGCCTCAGGTGTTTGAAGAGTAGTGGCAACTTTTAACATTTTCATATGCTTACTTATGCTACTAATTTACGTACAAAATTATCATTATATCTATTACTTTTAGCTATATTTTTAATCCGGCTCATTTCATTGTTAAAACGTTCTTTACTTAATGGAAAATTGACTAACCTGTGAGTTAAGAAATGGAATGCTGCCATTTTGTGTTGACGGCAATGAAATGAGTCGGATGTTATATACCTATCAATATTAGTTAATTTCCTATAAATATCAAATTCTAATTTATCGTTATTTCTAATAACTAACGTCTCGAGAGTGCCCATTATTCTCCTTTTCATACGTAAAATTAATGGAAGGATATTTATTGTTTAATGTTTCTAAGAAAGTGTCCAAATTTTCTGTTTTAGTATCAAAAATAGCAAATATATCGTCTACGTATCTATACCACACCCTTGGGAAATACTTGAGTTCTTTTTGAATTGGGTTTCTAATCTGCCCATAAACAAATTTGCAAGGAACGGAGATAAGCAATTACCCATCGCAGTTCCCTCAAGTTGTTTATAACATTTATTGTTGAACTGAAAAAAATTTTGATTCATACATAATTTTGTGAAAAGTAAATATTCATCAATAATTTCTTTCTTCAAATTATTGATTTCAAGTAGTTCTTTTAGGTACTCTAAAGCTAGTGGTATGGGTACACTAGGAAACAATGAGCTTACATCAAAAGATTAAAATTTCACCTTCTTTTAATTGAACATTCTTAATTTTATCTAAGAATTCTAACGAGTTAGTAACCTCAAAGTTATCATACGAGATATTTAATTTGCTGAATTCTTCTACTAACCATTTTGAAATATTGTACGTTGTTGATCCAACAGCTGAAACAATAGGTCTAATGGACTTTCCATGTTTATGGATTTTGGGAAGGCAATACAGTTTAGATAACTGTGGGTTACTATGTGTTAGTTTGAATTTTAGTTTATCGGACACAAGGCTTTTACACTGTTTTAAAGTACTTTTTACTTCTGTTATCATTTTTGATAACGGGTTTTTCTCAATTAAATCGTAAGGACCAGTTTGAATCAAATTGTCTACTCTTTCAAAATAATCTGTTTTGTCTAGTATAACAACCCTATTTCCTTTGTCAGCTTTTAAATAAAAACATTCCTTTTTCTTTAGTCACTGGGTAACTTCAGTATTTTTACGAGAAACATATTTTAACTTGTTGTTAACAACGTTTTTTGAGATTTGATTTCTGCAAGCCTCTCTAATGAATCCCTTATTTGACTACACGTATTGAATGGAACTTTCGATATTCCCTATAATAGTTGGTAAACTATTTTTTACTGGAGCCTCTGCAAAATTCAAACCTTTATTCAAAAGGGCGATTTCTCTATTATCAAAGGACTGAGAAGAAAGATTTTCTACAATGTTCTCGACTTCCGAAGAAATTTGTTTTTGTGGTATCAACGTTCTCAGTTTGTTTTTAAATGAACACATTTTCTTCAAAAATTTGGCATCGATAACTACGAACATTTTTCTTTGGAAATCTAACCACTGTTCAAATTCTAAATTATTAAGCTTATAAGTGAGTTTTTTGTATAATCCGTATGCTTCAATTTCAAGCATACGTCGTTTGCTATACAGATTTTTAATTTCTAAATCTAGCCACTTTTTTTGGCAAAAGATTCAACCTTCCCAGTAACGGGTGATTGTTTAGGGATCTTGACTTGAAAAAGACTTGCATGATTTTAGAAACCAAATATCTGCTGTTATTAACCTTAACTTAGTACAGTACTTACAATAAAGGTTTTGTTCCGTTGACCTTGAAGCCATGTTAAGTCCTAACACTGGAACCTGTGGTGGAAGATACATCAAAATACAAGAGTTCTAACCACACTACACCACAACTTGTTACGTTCTGGATGCGCGTTTCGCTAACCAAGTGATATAAACTTTTAAACAGTTTATATCATCTGCTGATGCTATCTTACGGGTAAGTAGTCTAACTAATTTATATATTGGTAGCTTGCAGTTTTTTACAAAATTGAAGAAAACGTCATATATATCTTCGCCACGGGTCTTCTTCTTCAGAGGAATGATTGTCAAAAATTCTTCCTTAGCCAACATGTCATTAAATACCATCCGAATAAAAATACACAGCTGGGCAGTGTCTGTCATATCGGTGGATTCGTCGAACTGTAAAGAAAAGTATCTACATTCCATGATATCATTTTTTAGTTTATCTGCCATGTCCTGACTCATGACTTTAATACGCCTTGTGACAGTCGGACGAGATAATTGAAGTTCTCTAATAGCAGACATGATTTCTGTTTTATTTTAAAAATCTCCAAATAAAGTCTCACCCGCTTCAATAAATGCTTCCTTCACAACCGATCCATCTTCGAATGGTTTCTTGTCTTTCGCCAATATATGAGATATTTTAAATGACGCGATCGTAGCAGCTTTTGATGTTTGGCTGGGACTTGTGAACATGGTTTGTTATTTTTTCAAACAAGATATCAAATCGTTTAGTTTTCTTAATTCACTCTGTGACGGAAAATCCTTTTCATAATTTTTGTGAAACGTTTTATGATGCCTCTCTAAGTTACCACGCTTAGGTATTGCAACTGACGCACGACAAATAAGACAAATGCACTTATCCTTCTACATACAAAACAAAAATTCTTCCTCCCAATCGTTATTAAAATGATACGTTTTAGATTTCTTTGCTGCACTCATTTTGTACTATTTAATAATAAACTTTGTATCGACGTAGTATTGTATTCAAGTTGCAATTCAGAATGACTCCAATTCCTGCAGGCGCAACATCGGCGTGAACGAAAGGCTCGAATGTTCACGTCAAACGCGCCGCCCGAAATTTCTAGGAAAGCGGCAAGAATAAAAAAGGCAGCTTTTCTTTGACAAATACCGCGCGTTCCTTTGATAAAGCCGCCTTTTGCCGCTAGCAGAGTGTTATTTTATTACGTAATAAATTTTGGTAGGTTAGTTAAGTACAGGGTGTTCCAGCGAGGACTGAACAGGGACCTATTTTCGACCTTCCTTGTATTTTGGAAAAATTCAAAATAGCCAATCGATGTATTTTTTCTTGTAGAATCCAAAAATGTCATCGAAAAAATATTTGAACCAGAAACAAAAGAGTTACGCTATGCATCAGGTGTTTTTTAAATGGAATGTATCGTTTTTCATACGATTTTTGAAAAGAGTGATTTTTTTTATGTCCGTTCTGATTAAAAGATTTGATTTTGCTATAGCTGTTTATATTACATTTTAATGTTTTACAAACTAAAATTTTAGCTTCACCTGTTTAAAATATACGATAGGTTGGTATAGGTGATCAAGGTAAAATGACGTTTGAATGCTTTGTCAATAAAAATTGACATTATTTTAATTATTGTCGAAGTCTTCACCTAAAAAATATATATTTGACTCTGATCGAAATGAAATACTCTTTGGACGAGAGACTACAGATTGTTATGCTATTTTACAAGTGCCAAGAAAATGCAAGAGAAGCAAGAAGAAGATTTATTGCAAATTTTCATAGAAATATATCCATCAATACAATTCTAAGGATAAAAAACCTATTTGAGGAAAATAAAACTTTACATGATAGAAAAAGAAATTCAATAAAAAATAATTATTAAATAATAAAATAAAACTACTAATAACATAAGTTTTCAATGTGACCGCCGTTTTTCTCGAAACAACTTCGATAACCCCTTTGTAGCCTTTCTAAACTTGCTGTTACAATATGATTTTCCTGGTTAAGGCGGTTTATTTTTCCCATGATCTCTTAAATATTTTCGTTTCGTTGTCTATATACGACGTTCTTCAAATGGCCCCAAAGAAATGTATCCAAAACTGAGAGGTCGGGGCTATTGGGCGGCCAAGCATATGTTCCATTTCGCCCTATCCATTCGTTATGGAGCCGATTTAAAAATTGAACCACATCATGCACGGCATGAGGAGGCGCCCCATCATGTTGCTAAATTAAATTCTGATATTCTGCCAATGGTAAGTCTTCCAAAAAATTTTCAATTTCGTTTTCTAAAAACTCATAATATCTGTGCCCATTTAAAAAATATTGGTCCCAAAATTTTATTGTTTTTTATCCCATACCAAACATGAATAGAATTCCTCCCTTGAAATTTAATAGTCTGGAACTTTTTTGGATTTTCAACGGCCCAGTGGTGACTATTATGTCTGTTGAATACTCCCGATGTTGTGAAAGTAGCTTCGTCGGTCCACACAATATTTTTGAATAAATCAGAGTCTTCGTTTTCTTGCCGAATTACCATTTGAGAAACAAATTGGAAGTGAAGTTCTTTTTGTGTCGGTGTTAGGTGCTGAAGTGGAAGGATATGAAAAGGCCTAAATTTATGAATTTTCAGAGTCCTGTGAACAGTCCCTCGGGTAACTCTTCTGCGCCTTACACCGCCACCGTACTGAACTTCCCGAACTGCATCCGAAATAGATTTGGTTGGATTAACTTGAAAATAATTTATAATGGCCTGGTCTCGATTTCTTCTTCTTTGTATATTTCTTTTTCTATCATGTAAAGTTTTATTTTCCTCAAATAGGTTTTTTATCCTTAGAATTGTATTGATGGATATATTTCTATGAAAATTTGCAATAAATCTTCTTGCTTCTCTTGCATTTTCTTGGCACTTGTAAAATAGCATAACAATCTGTAGTCTCTCGTCCAAAGAGTATTTCATTTCGATCAGAGTCAAATATATATTTTTTAGGTGAAAACTTCGACAATAATTAAAATAATGTCAAATTTTATTGACAAAGCATTCAAACGTCATTTTACCTTGATCACCTATACCAACCTATCGTATATTTTAAACAGGTGAAGCTAAAATTTTAGTTTGTAAAACATTAAAATGTAATATAAACAGCTATCGCAAAATCAAGTCTTTTAATCAGAACGGACATAAAAAAAATCACTCTTTCCAAAAATCGTATAAAAAACGATACATTCCATTTAAAAAACACCTGATGCATAGCGTAACTCTTTTGTTTCTGGTTCAAATATTTTTTCGATGATATTTTTGGATTCTACAAGAAAAAATACATCGATTGGCTTTTTGAATTTTTCCAAAATACAAGGAAGGTCGAAAATAGGTCCCTGTTCAGTCCTCGCTGGAACACCCTGTACCTACTTATTAAAAAAAAATTTCTTTTCGAAATCTACTCAAAAAGCACTCGCGATCGACCGTTTGAGCACCCCTGCACTAGAGGGACGATACACACAGCCAATACATACCACAACATTACCTATTTTGGCAGAAATCCAAAGGTTGTCAATGTTTTCATTACTACTTCAAGACATTTTTAATATTTGAGCTATTTTTTATGAATATAGCCACGCCACCACCCCTTCGTTCTCTGTCCTGTCTGTATACGGAGTATCCCGGAATAGAAACAAATGTGTCTGGTATAGTTGGCATTAACCAAGTTTCTGAAATTGAAAAAAAGTCATAATTATTTGATATTATGTGATCTTTTAAATCACTCAATTAAGGTAGTGATGATCTTATGTGGGATACGATTAGATTTCCCTCACTAGCGTCTGGCGCAATATCCAATTCGTTAGGATGATACATCCAAACAAACAGAGCAAGACATTTTAGTTATGTGGTTCACTCTGACAACATACTTTTAAAGGAGCGAAACTATAAACATTAGAGATAATTGAGTCCAATGGCCAATGCATACTAATCTTTAAACATTCTTTAAAGAAAAACCATAAGCTACACGTCTATAAATTTATAAATGTATATACCGATATAAAAACTAACATGTATTTACTTTAGTTTAGAGAACATTAACTTGTGGTTAAAAAAGAAAGATACTTAATGTTTAATGAAAAAGATATTTAAGGTTAAAGGAAAAATAATTTAATATTAATTCTACCTGTCTGAATAAAATTCACACATCTGAATTGTTTACAGCAATTGTGGGAAAAAAATACATAAAAAATGATACCATCAACAAACTTAGGACAACTCATTGTTAAAATTTAATACTTCTTTACGGTTGTTATTCAAATAGTACACCTTTCCATTTAAAGTCTACACATTTTGAAATTAAATTTCAAATCACTCCATGTTATGCTTGTGTCGTCAGCAAAGAGAGATTTTTCCATTAATTTTTAGGTTGGTGATATCATTAATGTATAACAAAAAAAGAATAGGTCCCAAGACCGGATCTTGAGGGACTCCGAATCAGAATCAGAACGATTTGCCCAAACAAATTTTGTATATCGTCGGCCTCATATGAAAATTGCCTAGGTACCAAAATGTAAATTTTACAGTACGCGAAAAAAACAGTTTTTCTTTTCTAATTATGTTTTTTTTGTGAAAAATAAATTGAGAAACGTTAAAGGAAATGTTTTTCTATAGTTTGGATAATTTAATGGACTTAGGTAAATATCACATGAAAACTCGTTACCTTTTTGGACATACGCAAATTTCATTTAAAAACGCAACCATTTTACCATTAACATTTTTATTAGCTACTTACAAAAGAACAAAACACTATACACTATACTAAAAAATAATTCTAAATAAAACATCAGCTACAAAAAGAAAGCTTATTCATGTTCAAGACTATCATAAAAAGGATGGTAATCTGGCTACATTGTACTTTTTGGGGATTGGAGGTGTTCAAACTTTTCACGTTTAACTTTTAATTTACCTTGGTAAAGTCTTGGCAGTTGTTCCACGGGGCAATTGAGCATTTCCTATTGAATCTGACGGGAAGTATTTGAAACTCATTAGAATGCCTTATCTTATATTCTATGGACCCGTCTGAATTGTATTTTAACGCTCTAATATCTTGCACAGTTGGGTCACTAGTTTTACGTCCAGGACGAATTGAATTGAAAAAGTTGATTTTGGAAAAATCCTTAAAATAAGCGTGGTTTAAATATTCTACCTCATAAGGTCTTGGGTTCTTTCTCGCAGCTTTTAATAAATTAACGTAGTTGGCTGGTACATTTATTACCCTTTCTGAAAGCTTCCTTTCAATTGTGGAATGCATAGAATCGCATTCCATTTGCTTATGCCCCTTTTCTAAATATTTTTGAATAATGCAAACATTATTTTCAATTGAAAAATTTAAAAGGGCATTCGACAAAATGGAATTGCGATTCTGTGCACCACAACCGTCACTCTACAGAATTAGTTTATTGTTGGGATCCATGGTTGGTAAGACCTTGGAAGATAAAAATGTACAAATAATCGAGGCAAACCAGTTTGCCTTTAACTCTCCTTCTCCCTCGTGCCAGAGGAAACAGTAACCATCCTTTGTATGAAGATTAAAAAAAGTGAAATTATGAAGAATTAATTTAGTTTTGTAATAAAGTGCAGACACCTTTGACTGTGGACACAGTAAAACGGATTGAAGATCCATGGTGAACATTTCATTCAATGACTCCTTGTCTTTTTCTTTTTCATTTCGCGCCTCATCTTTCTTTATTCTGTGTTCTTGATAAATTAGGTCTGAAACATTTCCTGTCTGGTGTCCAACCCAGATGTCACATTCGTCTTTTTTTGGTACTAAAAAGAGCCAAATTTGATTCTTCAAAAATATATTTAAAAAGGGTTAATCCAGCTGGTTCAATATTTCTTTCTGTTAACCAATTATTTTTGCAAAAATCGTTCCGTTTTGTTTTTCCAGCGGGGCTCTAGGTAAAGTTTAGAAAAAAAAAATCTCTAACTGATTTGTGTTTCTCATTATTTCTTAAATGTTTTTCTTTTTCAATATTGTTACCATTAGTTTTTGCATTAGATTTTTGGGTTTCAGGTGAACAAAGACTTTTATTTAACCAGAAAGTGATGGTTCTCATGGACACACCAAGCGTGTCGCAAAACATCGTTTTGCATACTCTTACCCTATCCTTTTTGTTATCCAAAAAAAAAAATAGGAGCATTTTCTGCGGCTCTCCCCTTCAGATTTTCGGTTTCTGGCCCTTTTGACACTTGAGGCAATCGCTCTTCCACTGACAATTTTTTTTTCTTCCCATGTGAAACCCCAGAATTTTTTAAAATCTTTTGTTTTTCTTCTTCTCCTATGTTATAACATTTAAACGTGTTTTTTCTTGACTTTCCTTCTTTACACCAACACCCTATTTTTTTTTTTATTTCTTTCGTTCTTACGCACAACAAGCTTGTTATCCTTCCTTCCCATATACGAGGTTCCTTCTTGCCTCTTTTTCTTGTTAGCGTTATATTCCCAGTCTTGACTGTCACTCAATCTATTTTTCTTTTTTTTGCGTTTGGTATTCTCATCATCTAAGGCACCATTTTCTTCTTTCTCCTCTGAGCTGCTCTCTCTTTCCATTAAAATTTCATCTTCATTTAATCCATAATCTTCTTTTTCCTCAGCAGTATGGGTCTCAAATGTAGAAACTTCTATTTCACTTGCATTAATGTTTTTAGAGACATCCAGTTTTTAGCTTGCATCGAAGAAGTACCATCTTCATCCTCACTTTTAAACTTCACCACATTGTTTAGTATTCTATAACTTCTTGAAGTTTTATCCATTCTGAAAAAAAATTTAAGGCTGTTTTATACTTATCCAGTAGCGGGTGCAATCTGACCCCGTGTAAACACTTCCATGACACCACTATCATGCCAATGCTGACGTGCTAGTGAGACTAACGCCAGCTACTGGATAATAGTGTTTTGCATACATTGTAGGCGAGTTTATTTATTACGCGGCAAATAAAAAAATCATGTGACAAGTGTCATTTACTCAATTTGTTCACAAACGTAATTAATAATTATAATGTAATAAGTAAAATAAATAAAACTCGCCTAATCTGAAAGTTGCCTAACTCCATTTCACATTAAAAAAAGAAAAGTGCCTAAGTCCTATAGCTAATAATTTTTAACTACTGTTTAAAATTATAACGTAAACACTGGTGTTATAAAACCCACGTTATAAAGAGTTCTTACGTAAGTGCAATAATAAAAGTTTGCACTTACGACCCGTTGGCTAGCTTATACGGTAGTTCGGCTTTGGGGGAGTTCAAAATTTTCAATTCCTTTCCTTGGTGTATGAAGGAGGCAAGTGAAAATTATAAATATGAAAGAAGGGCGCCAACACACGTAAAACAGAACTTACTGCACCGCCTTCATACACCCCTTATCCGTGTGTTCGTAAAGGTACTGAAACAACCAGTAAAACACTATTTAATATTATGATATGCTTTATTTAAAAAATAAAAAAACCTGTTTATGAGAGAATGTAGTTTAAATTGTTTATAAATAGAAATATGTGTGGTAATTTGAAAAAGATAAATTGATCAATAAAAGGTACTACTGTAATATAAAGCTTTTTTTAAAATCTCACCAACTGGCAGGAAAACTGGAGTTACTTGGGCCTGGTTGTTGGGCTAGAGGTAAAATTCCAACACCTCTTCGGTAAAGAGGGGGCTCTTTCTTAATGTAGAATTACTGCTTCAACTTCAAAGGTAACCCCAACCTTTAGGGTTATTTGCTTCAACCAATTGTTTCTCGTGAAAAGTACCTCACAATCATGTGGGTGCAAAAATGTTCAAAATGCTTTAAAGGCTATAAAAAGCAAACGTGCGCTAAGATGCATAGTTTTAATAGCAATGTGCTATGTGCTAATAAGTTCAATGTGCACTAAAATGTGCTATTTGCTATGTGG
The DNA here is from genome assembly GCA_030620095.1 of Kuschelorhynchus macadamiae. Taxonomy (NCBI): domain Eukaryota; kingdom Metazoa; phylum Arthropoda; class Insecta; order Coleoptera; family Curculionidae; genus Kuschelorhynchus; species Kuschelorhynchus macadamiae. Next base: position 11,916 of record JAUTXW010005502.1, on the reverse strand, counting down.
CCGCTGAGCTGTAAAAAGGAGAAAAAAATCCATTGTAACCTATTGTTTAAATTAAAATTAAATGAAAGAACCTTGCTAAATAAATTAAAATAATAATTACCTGGCTGTTATTTGACCACTGTTTAACACAAAATTTAAAATAACTATAAAACAGGACCAGCCTTTTTAAAGGTAGTTTTACGGCCACAGTCAAAACGAAATAGCTTGAACTCGTTCCAAGACGATTTTCAGCTAAGGTTTAGTAAGAAAAAAAGGTTTAAAAAAAAGGTAGGAAGTTGGCCAAAAAACTAAACTGTTGAAAGTGCTCCATGCAAAACTTGATTTTAATGTCCCTATATTTTGTCTCTTTCCCCCTTATTTATTTGACAAGAATAAAAGATTTTTAAAAAGATAGGCAACTCAGAATACATTATATATTACAATAAATCTTAATATACATTCAATTTAAATATTTATTTTTGAATAATTTATGTTGTTATTTTTTAATATTTTCCTCTAATCTTTACGTAAGCCTCGTCCTAAATAATTAAAATGTTAGGTTTTTATAAAAATGAAAGTAAAGTGGTCGGACGGAATCGTATGGCTTTTAGTCATTCATGGAAAAGGCCAAAGCAAGGATTTTAGCGTCGCCGCACACAGTAAAACGTCAAACTTTGTTGTCACTTAACCCAATTTATAAGACGAAAATAAACAAGGCTTTTTAAACCAACCATTTGGAGAACTACTTAAATAAATAACACAAACCCTTGTTTAATGAACCCCTGACATGTGTTTACCGGACATTTAACAATATAGGTAACATCTTAAACTACATTTTATCAAAAGAACAAATCATTTAATGAATTGAACGAGATTTAAAAGGCGACAAACGAAATCGGAGGTATATACCAAATGTTTCTAATTTATGTAGCGTTACCAGGCTACAATGGAAATATTGGAAATTTGTTTTAGTTTGTATCACAACAGCTCATACCCAACTAGGTTTTTTATAACGGATTTGTTTCTGATCAAAATTATGTCAAGGTAAGATAATAGAAAAACTATAGGTGAATGAACATCTAATAATGAAATTCTTATAAAAATATGGCCCTTTTATATGTGGGCATTAAAGAAAGCTTCAACAACCAGACCCTCAGCATCTGTAAATATAAAACATAAAATGTATATAATATACCAAGCTGTCAGTCATACAATATTAAGTACTTATAATAATGAAAATAGTCAAAGAATCTAAATAACTTCCAAAAACTTAGTTCCTGACATCTTGGTAAATGACAAAATATAATTAGCAAAATCATAATTAGTTACCGTAAAAGTGTAACGTTACAAAATCTAACATTTGTATGGAATATTTTTTGACTAAACTTATTTACCTTGACTGTTTGACAGCTAATAACGACAATTGTATCACCAAGAAACTTATTTTTAAATAATTGGAAGCAAGAATTGCGAACACAAGCTATTCAATCACGATTAAAGTATTGAATGCGCGGACTTACGCAAAATTCACGTTGTGACAGATAACGTCGGATTTAGGCAACATTCATTTCGGTATTTTGTGGCGCTATCTAGTAAGTAATAGCTAAAATTTAATGTTGGTTTATGAAGTTCGACCTGCTTAACAAGATGGCATTAAAATCCAGATTTTAGTAAAAAGTGGACTTACGCAATTTTCATATGAGGCCGACGATATGTGTTACCAAATGACTATGTGTAGAATTATATTAAAAGAAAAAAATATTTGGTTATTCTACCTTTCTTAAATTTTAACCTTTTTTTAATTTGATTTAATTTAATATTACAGTCCATTCTCTCTCCATTATAACTGGGTTATCAAAAAACTTAGATATCCCGCGACGAGTCGTTACTGCCTTCCTTGGCTTTCCAGGCAAGTCAAAATTAATTTTGAGTATTTGGTTAGCCCTTTCCTGTCGCAATTTATCAGAGTACGTGCCGGTTGCGCGCCGCTCGTCTAGCTACGTGGATTTTGCACATTAGTTTGAGCGAAAGAGACATTTCGCAATCAACAACACTTACTTTGAATTTCTTAATGTCTGCTATTTATAACGGGAGCAACTAGCGTACAAAGTGAAACGTCAGCGTTATTTGTATTCATTTGGGACTCGAGCATGTTTTCGTTCAAAATTTATGCTTCTTGTAATTTATTCCTGCGACAACGATCAGCGGGAATATCTGAGTCGCAGATGCCGCTAACCAGTAAGCTGCTATACCGTGTGAATGGGAAATTACTACAGATATACAGGGTGTTTCTTAATTGAGTGTCAATATTTAAGGAGGTGATTTTTGGGTTAATTCTAAGAGGAAAACTTCATATAAACATATGTCTTAAACGGTGTAAATTTTGAGATACAGGGTGTTAAACTTTCAATAATTTCATAATTTTAATTAATAGAGTGGTATTCGATATCTCGAATACCACTCTAGATATTGTAATGCAATTTGGTATAGAGGTACTATGCATCTAGAGAAATTTTTTGATGTAGAACATTTTTTTAATATCCGCCAGTGGCGTTCGTACGGAATCCGACCTGCATATTTTCCCAGACATTGATGGTATGCCACTGATTTTTTTTAAATAAAAATTATTTTTGAAATTCCCATTTATTTTTGAGCAAGTTTGATCCCTTGGTAATTTTGTGTTGGACGCACGGTTTTCGTTTTAAAAAATAAAAACCCTTTCTCTGCATGGTCCAAACAATCCTGGTCATAAGACGGATATCACAAAGCATGCAGAGGAATAATATTGTATTAAACTCGAGAAATCAAATCTTGCCGAAAATAAATACTAAAAGTTTTCAAAAACAATCAAATGAATCAATAAAAATGCTTTATTTTAGAAAAATCAGTGGCGTGAAAATAATTACTATGTCCATTCTTATTGAAATCAGAAATCGCTTTATCTTAGTGAGAGATATTTGTAGATAATAGTATGTTAGTCTTCAGCCACCAATCTAGGACCACCATATCAATGTTTTTCAGATGTCTGTTCCTTCATAAATACTTTTTATAAATTTTATTAAAATAATATGACATTCTTCAACAATAACAAGTTATTTACAAAACTATATTAATACAACTAGATAATTAATAATTTCAACAAAAATAATTAGGTTTTAACACACAGCACACTTTGTGAAACAAAATAGAAGAAAAAAATTAGATGAGTTGTTGAAATAGCCCACCACCTTGGAGAATACACGCTTCAGCCCTTTTCCTCATGTTGTCGCGAACTCTTTGAATGATACCCTCGGTGTTTCTGATAATATCGCAAGAATCTCTTATATGATCCTTCAGCTCCTCTACAGTGTTTACTGGGGTGCGGTAAACTAAAGATTTAAGATGTCCCCATAGAAAAAAATACAAACTATTTAGGTCTGGGGACCTAGGGGGCCATGGTTGGGGTCCGCCACGACCTACCCATCTCTTGTTAAATGTGCGGTTCAAATATTCTCTGGTTCAATACTAAAGTGAGCCGGCGCGCCATCGTGCATGAACCACATTCTGTTTCTACAAATCGTTCTCAAGAAACCGGCGATAATTATGGCCATTTAGTCTTTCTGGGAGGAAAAAAGGTCCAATTAGGTGATTTTCGATAATGCCAGCCCAAACATTGCTCTTGATGATGATGTTCTACAATGGCATGGGGGTTCTCGTCGGCCCAGATATGATTATTGTGGAAGTTTCTGATAGCGTTCCTGGAGAAGTTCGCTTCATCTGTGAACATTATTTCGCGATCAAATAAGGGATTACGCGCAATTTTTTCCAAAAACCATTCACAAAAATTAACTCGGAAAGGATGATCTCGGGGAAGTAAGGCTTGCACTCGTTGAATGTGATATGGGTATAAAAAAAATCATGTAGAATTCTCCAAACTAGGATGTGCGAAATATTTAGGTTAATTCCAATTTTCCTAGTACTCAATTCAGAATTTTCATCTATGGAATTTAATACTGCATCTTCAACTCCTGGAGTTCTTACAGTCCGATGGGCCCCTTTTAATTGATTATTTGGCTTGAATGTACCTGTTTCAGTCAACCTTCTATGCACATTTGCAAATATTCGCCTATCTGGTATGACTCTACCAGGAAAGCGCTCTTGATATAATCGCCTAGCTTCCGGTGAACTGCCATCAGCCAAACCATACATGTAATGCATGTCTGCCAACTCTTCATTGGTAAACTCAACCATTTCTTTTCTCAGATATATCAGCTATTTAGAACACAAAATTAATTAAACCCGACTGAATCTGAAAGCTGAACTGTCAAATTAAGTTACAAGAGAAGTAGAATTATAACAATAATAATTATTATTAGAAATCTTTCTTTATAGATGAACTAATAGTATTTTATAGTTTCTTATTACAAAATTATAAGCTCAAATAATAATTTTGAAATCTTTGGGTATTAGTTATTCACAAGCAAATTTCATTTCTTGAATTTCAGTAAAAAAAAAATTTCCTTGCATGCCATGGCGATTGGTGTTATATTAGCGATATTGTTAAAACTCTGCAGAAAAACGAAAACCTTACGTTCAACTCAAAATTACCAAGAGATCAAACTTGCTCAAAATTTTTATTAAAAAAAATCAGTGGCGTACCATCAATGTCTCAAAAATATGGAATGGGAATTTCAAAAAATTTTTACATCAAAAAATTCCACTAGATGCATAGTACTATACCAAATTTCATTACAATATCTAGAGTGGTATTCGAGATATTATCGAAAAATTATGAAATTAAAAAAAACACCCTGTTCTACATCAAAATTTACACCGTTTAGGACATATGTTTATATGAAGTTTTCTTCTTAAAATGGACTCAAAAATCACCACCTTAAATATTGACACTCAATTAAGAAACACCCTGTATGGTAAAAGTACAGATAATTTAGAATTTGGGGCAAAAAAAAGTAACAGGGGGTCAACACTCAAGGATTTCGGAGTTAAAGTCATTTTTAGTGATGCCCCGAGACCAGACAAATTTGTTCTCTTGTGTCATCACGATCTAATCTCGTCTCGTCTCGACACCATGCAATCTCGACACTTAAGACGAGAATGAAGGAGATGGGATATAACGATATTCTCGACTTTCGGTAAAAGAAACTTTCACTTCACATATATAAATCAATAACATTTTCAATGTCCTGCAATGTCGAATATAGTTATTTAGTAATTATCAGATTTTTAAATTGTATATTTTAGATATAATTCGTGTGGTGCTCTAGCACAAATAACTATTATAGGGGCATTCTCTGTGCATATATGTAGTTATTTTATTTTGTTTTTAATGTTGCGCTAAAACGAGAGGTAGTCTTAAAATTGGACATCTGGATGTCAGGTCAATAGTTGCAGGTTTTAATGAATTTAAAAATTTAATAGATGAGCAGAGTGTTGATATTTTTGCTGTGTCTGAAACATGGTTGTCAAAAGATGCTCCTTCGGAGGCTCTCGATATACACGGTTACACATTGACTCGCTTTGATCGCGAGGGTCGTGGAGGGGGTGTGGCATTTTTTGTGAGCTCTAAATATTAGCTCGAGGGTATTGAGCTTAACGTACATTTTACATCTATAGGTCTAATATTTGGGATGCGCTCAACGAAGTCGATAGTGTCATATATTTTATTTTGCCGTCAGTCGATTATATTGTGTGTCTGAGGTGGTATTAAGGTCAACTCTTTAAATATGAACAATCCTGTTTCTAATTGTTTTACTTCTTATGGATATCTACAGGTACCCGCTTAACCCGAACTTTCTCTGCTTTCTTTGATCAGATTTTCGTTTCTGAGGGGACATCGTAGGGCAAGGGTCTTCAACCTTTTTTAGTGCAAGGGCCAAAAATCGATTTTACATTGTCCGAAGGGCCACAATGGTCTACGTCATTTTACCACCATATCAATAAAATGAAATAAAATTTCAAACTGTAATAATTTTTATTGATCAAAAACTTCAATCAATCAATGCGATTTTCGCGTGTGTCGATATTTGGTTTTATTTTTGTAGTTGCAACCCGCAAACTTCCTTCCAGATGTGCGTCTGTAACTCTCGACCTTGTTTTAGGCTTTACATTCTTCATACGAGAAAACAGCTATAGTCAAAAGCAGTGTTATCGTGCGGGTCATACGATTTATCAACGACAAAATTTTTAAGTTTGTTTTTCTTTTATTACGTATAATCATATCCCCCGCATAAGATCCGGAAGATGAATTAGATAGACCTATGATATTTTCACATGAAAAAAAGAGGATAAACATATAAATACCAGCAGTTGCAAAAATATTTGCGCGATGTCACTTCAAATTCAGATTGACAAGTCAGTGACAAAATGAGTAATAGAAAACAATTTTCGGGTTTTTTGCATCCATAAGCGAAAAAAATGGTATTAAATCTAATAAAATATTACGAAAATGAAAATTCACCGGCCGATATCCAGGAGACAGTAGCAAAAGCTCTCAAAATCGGTATAAGGACTGTTCAGAAAATTGTGCTTGAAAAAAAGCATAATTTACTACCGAAAAAGGTTAAGAAATGTACACGAAAAAAGCCAAAGACAGAAGACTTAAGTGACAATGTAAACATGGATGTTCGTAATGCAATTTACGATTTATACACCTCAAAAACTAGTATAACCCTTCGAGTTTTAAAAGTAGCTTTAAAAAATCGTGGCATATTGGAAATTGGACTAAAATCGTTGTCAAAATTAATAAAAATGTTGGGTTTTCGATATAAAAAGGACTGTAATCGAAAATTTTTATGCGAGTTGCCACATATAGCAAGTCAGCGTATCAAGAGAAAAAATGTGGGACGGGAAAACGGTTCATCATTTTGCATGCAGGTTCTTCAACAGGATTTCTCCCAGGTGCAAATTTACTGTTTTCTTCAACATCCAAAATTATGAACTACCATGATAATATGTCTTTAGTCATTCTGGACAATGCATCTTATCATTCAAGAATCTTAAATAAACAAACTACTTCATCCTGGAAGAAAAGTGACATTTATGTCATATATAAGTAAATTTTTTTATTAATTATAAAACAAAATTTGATATATAAAAATCGGTAAAATCGCTACCAGAAACCCGGGGCTAAAACGGCTATATATATATATATATATATATATATATATATATATATATATATATATATATATATACATATATATGTGTGTCATATATATATATATATATATATATATATATATATATATATATATATATATATATATATATATATATATATATATATATATATATATATATATATATATATATACTTAGGTCCCTCTAGTAGTGATAATTTCTAGAATAATAAGGAAGATTCAATAGACATGCAACGCCATCTAATGGCCTGGTGGGTAGTCGGGATTGCGAGTTCACAGAGTTAATCTCTTTTAACTAGGTGGCGCTAGCTTCCTTGGAGTGTCATTTGGAAAAGCGCGATATAATATGAGCCTCTGGCCGAAAGAAATTAGAAAGCGGGTTGACCACCCTTGGAACCCATATCGTTTTGTTCAAAGATTGCAGTCACTTTCATGGATCAATATTATTCTTGAGCAGGAATAGAAAAAAAGGTTTTATTCCTACTTGGCTGACCGGTGTCAGATTGTAAGTGTCGACAATGACCAGTCTAACAGGTTAAACATTTATATATATAAAGGGTATATATATATATATATATATATATATATCTATAATCGATATATATACAATATATATATATATATATATATATATATATATATATTGTTATATATATATATATATATATATATATTCATATATATATATATATATATATATATATATATATATATATATATATATATATATATATATATATATATATATATATATATATATATATATATATATATATTTATATATATATATATATATATATATATATATATATATATATATATATATATATATATGCCTTGATATATATATATATATATATATATATATATATATATATATATATATATATATATATATATATGTATATATATATATACTGCAGGCCTTTGTTTAAGTCCTTGAAAATATTGACCCTAGTTTCTTTATTTATTCTAAACGGTGTGTTTGGTTAGGGAGAGATTCATAGAAGTCCAATCTGAAACTGCATATTCCACAAGAAGTACCCATATTACTAGATTACCTATCCCTTCATCAAACTTAATAAAAAAATCCTTTATTTTCAATGGAGGAAAAATGTTTAATAAACTTCCTGCTAATTTAAGGAAAATTTCTTGTAAAAGAAAATTTAGAAACGATGTTAAAAAACTTTTAATTAGGAAGGCCTATTATACAATTGACGAATATTTTACTTTACTTTCTTTTTATTTTATTAAATGTTGTTTTGTCTAGCATATATATATATATATATATATATATATATATATATATATATATATATATATATTTCATGTGTTTGCTTACTTTTTAATTTGAATGTTTTGTTTGTCTCAATTCCATTATTGTTTTTTTTACAGCGCGTGTTTTTATAATACATTAACTTTTAAGCTTTTTATTATAATCAAAAAATGTTATATTATAATTTTCTAGTTTTTAGTTCAATTTTGTAAATACTGTGTTCTATAAATAGGGCAAGGAAGTTCACACCTTTTTATATTTTTATTGTGATTTATCTTTGTTTGCTTAGCTTTGTCAATGATTTTGTATTTAACAATGAAGCTTTTTTGACTTTGACTATTTAAAACAATGCTAACCTGATTATATAATGAATATATCCCAATCAAAACCATACCTGTGACTAAACCCAAGGCACCTCGGCTCACGGAGGGTATGTAATTTTATCAAATATTTGCTTCAATCAGTTTAAAGTTAGATATTCTTACTCGTAAAAGGAAAGTATTGTAATCATCCTCCGAAATTTTTTCAGATCTTCACCTTTCAGGGTCTCTAGATGATATTTTCTCAATTTCGTCGGTCAGTCTGCCTGTCTCTTTGTCTGTCTGTTCGCCATATAGCTAAAAAAACACTTACCCGATTGACATAAAATTTTGGTCAAAAATTAGGGTTCATATGGGGATGACCCGGTAACATTTTGCTAAAAATCCGATATAGCGAAACAAAATGTGAAATGTTGAAAAAGTATTATTAAAAAACTGCTCCTGCAATTTATCTCAAATTTTGCAAAAATATCAGATATGTTGGAATCAGCTGGTATCATTTTGGTACGATTCCAAGATTGCAGAACAAAATGGCGGTTTAATAAAATATTTAAAAATTCAAACTTAAAAAAAATCTTAATGGTTTAATTTCAAATCGTGTGCGTTAACTAATTGTAGTATAGGAATCAAAGAGTAAAATTGTGGTACTAATTCAAGATTTCCGAACAAAATGGCGGCCAAATTGAATGGTTGTAATCGTGAAAAAATCACCCTCTCAGGTTTTACACGTCTTTACACTTCAGCTTCCCTAGATGCCAAAAAAAATATGTAAATTCCGTCGGTCCGCCTGTCTCTGTATGTCTTTCTGTCTATCAGTTCGCGGCATAGCTTGAAGACTATTTACCCGATTGACTTCAAATTTGTATCAATAATTAAGGGTCATATGGGGATTATCTGGTAATATGGTAAAAATCCAAAACGCGGCCTAGTGAAATTAAAATAAATATATTATTAAAAAACTACTAATCCAATTTTTCTCAAATGTTACACAAACATCAAAGTATTATGTTGGAATCAACTGGTTAAATTTTGGTACGAATCCAGGATGGCCGAACAAAATGGCGGGTTAATAAAATATTTAAAAATTCAGCCTGAAATATATATACCTACATGTCTTTCTACTCCTTCGAACAATCACAACTTTTTGGTACAGTCTTGTATTACATTTTTGAGTAAAACAAATTATTCGCTTGCCATTTCTACGTCAAAAAGGTATACCTGTTAAAAGTGGATACGAGCAACCGTTTTCGAGATATTTGGATTTAAAACAATTTCGGCGCATGTAATTTTTTATCGCAAAATTTTAAAAGTTTGTTATTTTGTCCAAATTTAAACGCATCTTGGCACAAAAGCTTTGAAATGAAAGAGTAATAAATTTTTTGAGGTGTGTATTCAGTGCCTCCGACATAAACTAAACAAAAGGTATTTAATTGTTATTATTAAGTTGTTTTTAATAAAATCTACGATTACGTTTTATAATTTTCAAAAATTCCACCATTTGCTTCTAAGCACAGGTCAGCTCTATGGTGTAAAGCTCGGGTTGCTCTATGGATACATTCGGGCGCATTTCTTAGTGTTTGTGCTGCGTTTGTTGCCCGATCCAATAATGCTTCTCTTGTATTTACTTTAGTGGAATATACCAGTGATTTGAACCATCCCCAAAGACAATAATCCAAAGGATTAAGGTCTGGCGATCTAGGTGGCCAATTAAACGGACCTCCCCAACCAATCCATCGGTTTGGAAAGTTTTGGTTTAAAAAATCTCTTGCAAGTAAATTGTAGTGTGCAGGGGCTCTATCATGCTGCAAATACATGTTTTGTCTTACATTAAGGGGAATATCTTCTAATAGATTTCGCAAGTGATTTTCAAGAAAGTTTAAATATTTTTCTCTTGTAAGACTACCGTCGATTATAAATAGACCAATTAAATGACCATTTAACATTCCACACCACACATTAATGCTAAATTTATGTTGGAAATTATGTTCTACTGTAGCGTAAGGATTTTCATAGGACCACCGGTGTTCATTGTGAAGATTATTTATACCATCACGCCTGAACTGTGCTTCATCAGTGAACAAAATATACCTATACAACCTTCGATCTTCATTAATCCAGTTACAGAATTGCATTCTCAACTCAAAATCACCCTCCTGCAAATGTTGAACCCGTTGTAAATGAAATGGGTATAAACAATTAATGTGAAGATTTCTCCAAGTAGACGATTGGGTAATTTAATAAGTATCTGCAATCCGCCTAGTGCTTATGCTTGGATCATTTTCGACGGCATTGAGTATAGCCTCTTCTACTTCAACGTTGGGTCCCGATTCACTTTCAGATACAATTTTCGCACTTGGAAACATCCCAGATTCTCCAGCAGTAGTGAAAACTTGTTGAAAAACTCTTCTATCTGGCACCCTTTTATCTGGAAAACGACGCTGGTACTCCGCGACTGCTTGAATTGCGACCCCATTGCAAAAGCCATAGACGAATATCATATCTGCATATTCACGATGCGAGAATATCACAGGCATAATGACGTATTTAGATCTGAAGTTTCTTAAATGATTATTGTCAGATAATAAAAGTTATGAACAGAAATTGACAGTGACAAAATTTGATCTTATTATTAACTGACATTACTATTGCTAAGTAACAGGAAAAACGATGAGAACACCAACCAGCAGTTGTTCTGTCCGGCAAGGTACACTTCTATTTTTTTACAATACATGCATACTTTATGTGAATTTGATAAAAAAAATCACATGCGCCGAAACTGTTTTAAATCCAAATATCTCAAAAACGGTTGCTCGTATCCACTTTTAACAGGTATACCGCTTTGACGTAGAAATGGCAAGGGAATAATTTGTTTTGCTTAAAAATGTAATACAAGACTGTACCAAAAAGTTCTGATTGTTCGAAGAAGTAGAAAGACATGTAGGTGGCGCCCCCTCCAAGTAAGAGCAATACTAATATTAGATTCGAATTTCTCATACCAAAAAACCCCCGTATATCAATTTTCACTCCATTATTTACATTATCATAGATTTTATTTAAAAAATAAGAAAATTAAATAAAAACTTTAACACCCTGTATCTCGAGAACTAAGGCCTTGCGAACACTTATTTATATAGAGTTTTATGTTTATTTTTTGGTCCTGAATATGTACCTAAAGTATTGACAGTTCCTCATAAATCACCCT
>JAUTXW010005501.1:0-14625 GCA_030620095.1 Kuschelorhynchus macadamiae | reverse complement strand
AAAATCATAGACTGGGTCTTGCCTGTGTTCAGCAACAGACGATTAGACACAAACCATGACTCCGCTCGTAACTGTGCTCTACCTGCCTCCGACTCAACATCCTGCGAAGAGCCACCTCGGAGAGTAAGCGTAGTATCATTTGCAAAAAGAGTGTATTTTGCATGTGGTTCGTGCATAGGTAGATCATTGATATAGAACAGAAACAGAATTGGCCCCACGACTGAACCCTGTTATACACCGACATCAATCATCCTTTCCATTGATGACACCCCACTCACCCGTACGATCTGGCGACGGTCGTGCAGATAAGATTTCAGAAGTGCGACACTGTTTTGGGTGAAATTGTAGCAGGCAAGTTTGCGAAGCAAAATATCGTGGGGAACGCAATCGAAGGCTTTACTGAGGCCATACTCAGAGTCCTCAAAGGAATCCATGATACTCGAGAGTAGGTCCAAGATACCCAGTATAGTGTTTCTATCATGTCTGAAACCAAATTGACTGTCTGAGAAGATGTTGTTTGTCTCAAAATACCTCACAATTCTCAGTGACATACACTTTTCAACAATTTTAGATATGGTGGGTAGCAGGGATATAGGGCAGTAATTCGAAACATCGTCTCGGTCACCCTTTTTGAAAATGGGTATCACAATTGCTTTTTTAAGAACCGATGGAAAAATATTTTCCTTAAAACATTGATTGATTAGATTAGTTAGAGTATAAATAATTATATTTTTGATAGTTTTAACTAATTTTACTGACAGACCATAAATATCATTACTATTTTTATTTTTTAGAGAATCTATTATGTCCCTCGTTTCATTATAGTTTACTCCGCTAAACGAGAAGCAAACTCAGGAATATTAATATTATCTAAATAGATCATTGGATCAATGTTATTATCCGATATATTATTCATTATGTTATGGGCAACGTTTGTGAAGAAGTTGTTAAGACTTTCAACATCTATGGGGATATTAATAGATTTCTTTTGATGCCCTCTATTGCAATTTATGATACTTCATATGCATTTAGTTGGATTTCTGGCTGACTGAATCATGACATCATTTGCTGCACGCTTTTGATCTTTTGTTACTTGTTTATAGTGTTTTTTTAAGTTTTTGAATTCCGCTATGTTAGCCGGTATAGGATGCAGTCGAGACACCTCCCCCAAAAAATGTAACCTATCTCTCAAATTACGCAAGGTGTCATTAAACCACTCCACCCCACCTGAGGCAGTAGATCTGACCCTATATATTTTTTCTGGGAAAGACGGCAGATATGCCTCCTGCAAGAGTTGCATAAATATCTCAAACTTCTGGTCCACTGATTTTCCACTTGCAGCAATGAAGTCCAATTTATTAGATTCGACTGTGTTGTAAAAGTCAAATAAGCCCTGTTTATCAGCCCCAACAGGTTTGCCACTACCGCAAACACTGAAATGGAGAACCTGAGCAAGGTGGTCCGAAACATCCAACTCTCTCACCCCAGCCCATACAGAATCTCCCTCAAAATTTACAAAGACATTGTCCAGGCAGGAGTCTCCTCGAGTTGGTTTCTCAATCATTTTTTGAAAACCATGGGTTTTCAGGAGATCACAGAGTTGAATAGCGTCTCTATGATCATTATTAAATAAGACATTAAAGTCGCCTGCCAGAACAACATCTCGGCTGAGATCTATCTTGTGGAGGGTAGACTCGATTGATTCTAAGAAAACGTCAAAATTTCCGGCTGGTGATCTATAGACATAAATTATATAAAAATTAAATGGTTTTACCAGTATACAACATAACTCTATACATTTTTCTACATTTAAGGTTAAAACACTACAAGATTCAACATTAAAACTATTATTTAAAAGGATCATTGTACCACCCCCTCTATACTCAGTGCGAGCTGTATGCCCACCTATCAAGTAGCCATTAACATTCAATGAAACAATCTCCTCCTCAGAAAGTCAGTGCTCAGTCACAGCCACAAAACTACACGATTCATCCTCTAGAATTGCATCGATTTCATGAAACTTATTTCTGATAGACTGAACATTTATATGCATAAGGCTGAACTTTGTATCTACCCTGTTCCTGAAGCTGTCCCTTCTGGTGGTTGGCTGCTGGTGATGGAACGGCGTTGAAGATTCCGAAAATGGTTGATCTTTATACCCTCTGGCCATAGTTGCGGGTTCATTATTCTTTCTTGAAGTTTCTTTGGTACACCCAATTTAAAGGAACTTATTCTTTTTGATTTAGTGTTCATGCGTTCACAGACACAGTCTTTTCCTAAGTTATTTTCTTTTAGGAACTGCAATACGTCCTCCGCCTTTGTTGCTGCGTCTAAACCGGATATAAAGATCCAGTGATTCCTTTGTGCAGTTTTAAGGATGTGAGAATATTTGTTTGTTCCCTTTATTGGTTCAGGTCTTCCTGTTGTCCTTTTTACATTTTGGATGTGCGTAGACTCTTCTAATCTTCTCTTTTTCCGTGATTTGAGAGTTTTCCATTCTTCAGTGTTATTTTCACTATCAGTGTCTTGCTGCTCAGCAATTAAATTTAGGGTGTTGTCAATTGTGAATTCTGTACTATTTTGACATTTGGAGACAGTTTTGGTGTCATCATTAGTCTGATCCCTATTTCGAGTCAACGACTCTGAGGTCGGCAATGTCGATGTCTCATTTCTGTTAACAACTACCACCTCAGGAACCAGATTCACCACTTCCGTCCGCAAGTTGCTGTTAATGACCTTGTCTACTTTTTGCTGAACATCATTACCCTGAGGAACTGTGTTTTTACTATGGCCCTTAACGTTCTTTTCCAAGGTTTTAATTTTTTCAAGCAACAAGTAGTTATTTTCCTTTAAAATATTATTCTTGTCAGTGGTTTCAGAGACCAGTTGCTTAAGATAGTAGTTTTCAATTTTCAAAGCTGAACTATTTGAGTGAGAAGAATCTCCTGAATCTGTTTCTTGCTTGTATGCTTTTATATCACTCTGTAATTTAATTTTTTCAGCCTCTATTTTTTTATTTTTTTCATTAAGATTAATGTTTTTTGTATGTAACTCATCCATTTTTGTTTTTAGTTTCTGAATATCCTCTTGAAGTCTTGCATTTTTTTTTCGCAATTTCTTTCTCCATATCGTTTTTTGTGTTTAGCTCAGTGACTTATATTTAGGTCATCTATTTGGTTTTTGTAGGGCTCTATACTTTTTTTTGTTTGTGTTATATTATCTTTTTCCAAGTCTTCAGTCTTTTGTTTTTCATCCGTTAATTTTGTTTCCAACAATCTAATTTTTATTTTTTGTTCATTCATGATTTTTTGTAGGTTTTCTTCAACTTCCTTTATTTCAAGTTTTGTTTGCTCTGATTCCTCACTTTTGAGTTTCTGTTGTGTCCTAATTTTATTTTCAAGGGTTCTTATTTTTTCTTCATACTCCACTATTTGGTTTTGAAAATGGCATTCTGCCTCTTCCACCTTTGCCTCAAAAGCAGTGGATTTTCTTTTTTGTCGTTCTAATAAATTATTTTTTTCGAATAATTCATTCTGCAATTCAGCAATGATCTTTCGGAGTTCTTTCACTACTTCGTTTTCATCATTACTTATATTTTGTAAGGCATATTCCTCACATTTTTTATTGCAGTAAATTCTATAGCCTTTTATAAAGATTACACTTTTTTTTCTTTCTATGCAACTTCTATGCTGAATTGAATTGCATGATAGACAATAATAGCAAGTGAGTTCTTTGCCATCACTGCAGCACTTAAATGTACCAATCGGGCTTTTTCCCAAATTTATCAATGTAAAGTCACTGACATTCTTAACAAAACAGTGAATATACTCAAGGAAATACCTCAAGATGCGCTTCCCTACTCAATTCAGGAAGTCAGCACCTTAAAGACCTCCAAAAGAATAGAAGAAAAATATTAATAAACAATTATTGTAAAATACGGACCTGTTTTATTTGGGTTCAAACATCATCCATGAGTCATTCAGCTCAACATAAAAAAGGGGTAATCCCCAATTTTGAACAACAAAAGGAATGGAATGTTCAATACTGATAAGTTTATTTAATTATTTAGCACTTTACAACAACCGGAACAATGAGAACGACACCGTCAGCAGTTTTGGATGTTTTGCTATTTTGCTAGGGCTGCGGTCTTTGCCGACTTTCATTAAGAAAGAGGCAATGGCAACTCACCTGCGCATTAGAGACGCAGGAGCATGGCATGCCAGATGGGAGGTTGTGGGTCATGCAAGGATCTCACATATTGTGGAAAGAGAGATCCCGATGTCCACCTATAGAGTAGCACTACTCTTAGGCAAACTAAGGTAGAATAAGAGTTATGCTCTCTCAATCCCGGAAAAAGAGGATTGGGAGAGAAACACGGTGGAATTCTCGAGGGTTGCACTGTTATACGGATGGTTCACATATAACATCATTACAATCCTCGGGGGCAGGTGTATATATAAAGGCCGGACAAACCGGGCCCAGCTTCCCTTTAAGAAAGTTTTCCTCGGTGTTTCAGGCTGAGGTGTACGCCATTTTAATGGCAACAACGGGAGGTCATAGAAGGAATAGAGATAGATTGTCATTTGCTCAGTCAAGCAGTGCTTAAGCCGCTGAACTCACCCATGTTGAGATCAGCATTGTACAGGAATGTGGTAGCAGGCTGGAGCAGTTTGCACGGAGTAAAAGGGTGAGGTTGGTTTGGGTGCCGGGACATTGTGGGATTGAGGGTAACGAGAAGGCAGATGAGCTTGCTAGACTCGGAGCCGCGAGCACATATGTGGTACCAGAACCGGCTTTAGGTATTACTGTGCAGCAGATAAGGATAACACTCGAAGAATGGGCGCATCAAGAACTGCGACGTGAGTGGGACCAGTTTAAAGGTGGTAGGCAAGCTAAAGACTTCAGTGTGAAGCCCGATAAAAGGCAAAAAGAGTGGCTGTTAATGCGGGACTGGAAGACCCTGAACTCCATCATAGGAGTTCTCTATTTTAGGTATTGAGGAGACTCTACCCGCACGGACTGTCAGGGGGAGGAGGAACCTCCACTCCAATTCCTATGCAGGTGTGTAGCATGAGCAAGACTACGCCAAGTTATTTCTGGTACTACGGTCTTGCATAGGGATGCAGTCAAGGAACTATCCTGAAAAGTTATCCAGACCTATATAGGAAGGACAGGTAGATTTATGGATGGAAACTTCGTGGCGGGTTGTGCTTGAAGAAGGGTCTGAGGTAGACTGAAAGGGTCTTATAGGTCTACCAGTCAGGTCTCTAGACCTACCCCAACTACTACTACTACTACATCGAAAAATAGAATACATGCACTCTCTGTCTCTGCATATTTCTCGTATCTTTGCCGATGATGCATTCATGATAATTTCTTCTGACATACAGGACAATCTTCGGATTAGAGTGGACAATACTTTATCGGAAGTTAAAGAATGATGTAACTTAAATCGCATAGAAACAAGCGTTGATAAAACCAAATGTATATATCTTACCATAAGGTCTAATCAAGAGCTTTATATTGTTTAACGTCGGGTTTCCGTGGCTATAATCTCAGTTGGAAACTACATTGTAAAAATCTTTGTACAAAACTATCGAAAGCACGTTTCGTCTTGAGAGTTTTACAATATAAGCATCTTAATATAGACACGTACAGAATATCATTATATTGCAGTTATGCTATGGAATACTACATTTCGGCAGATTGGTATCCAGTATTTTTTATACAAATATCCACTTAGAATTTCAGCAAATGCCAAATACCGTGAATCATATATTTCATAATATTTCTTAACATTTAGACACTGGCTTAACATAACTGTATTTTAATTAAAAACAAAACAGCGTAACTACAAAAACGGCCGTTTTACGAAAAATAACTAGAAACTAACGTGAACGAATCGTCGGAAGGTCGGTTCACGTTAAATAAGAAAAACATGTGAATGTCGGCTTTTTTGACAAACTTGTACTAACCTAATGGGGGGACTCACTTAACAATATAGATTTTTAATAGAAGTTACTTTATCACTTTGTTTTTGTACTGTGAAATATTTTTTTACAAATATTTAAAGTTCAAGCAAAATTTATGGTACGAGAGGAGATCGAACCCTCACCTCTAGATCACTAGTCCATTGCTCTAACCAATTGAGCTATCGTACCAATGATAAGCAATTCGTTAGAAATTGTACTGTTCCTGACTGGACGTCAAATCTGACATTACTAGGTACCCCCCATATTAGTAAATTTATAATTTTAGCGCAACTGGTTAGAATAATGGACTAGTGATCCAGAGGTGCGGGTTCGATCCCCGCTTGTACCATAACTTTTGCTGTTGATTATAAATATTTCTAAAAGAGTTTAGATTTTGTTAAAAAAATCCTTGTTTTAATATAGATTCGGAATTCGGTTGGCGAGCTACCGCGCGTTTTCTTTAAAACAGACCTAACCAATCCTAACCTAAAATAACTTTAAGAAATTAAGTAATCCAAATTTTTATTAATTATAAATTTTGTTAAAAAAAAACTAAAAATAAATTTTCGTTTTTTTTCGGGATTCGAACCATACTATACGACGCGGTCTGAGAACCATACCACTGCGCCACCAAGCTTCTCGACAAAAATCATATAAATAACTTATATTAGTTAGGGCAAGCGCTAATGACGTCACCCGTGAACCAAAATTTAAGAAGTTCGTTCACGTTAGCGTGGAAGAAAACATAGCGTTCTAAATATAAATATTGCTATATTGTCAGCCTATACAAGAACAATCATACTGTGTATTGGTGGCTGTCTACGAACATGCTCTATATGAGTCAATATTTACAGGATTGGCTTTGTTATGAAATTGAAACCAAAACTGATCTCAGGTTAATGCCCATACAATTCTGGGACATTTTACACCCGTATGCACTAAAGAGGTTTAAATTCAGACCAGGTTTAACTTGACAGTTAAAGGTTTAAGATGACATTTTTAACAAATGAACAAATAACTTTTTTAAATGCCACAATTACAAAATGACAGTGACATAAGCGAAACATAACCACGGCAACTAGACCTGGTCTTAAACCTTTTTAGTGAATACGGGGGTTTATGTCTAAATATACCTAGATCCACTATTTTTTTTTCAAAAACTGCCTTTGGTAGAGTTTTAGTAAACAAATCTACTTCCTATTTACTGGATAGAATATACGTTAGAAAATCATTCCTTTTTTAAATTTCTCTGTTATGAAGTGGTAGCGAATGTGTGAATGTGTAAATGTGTTTATATTATTTACTGCTTTTCAATTACTTTAAATTGACTGGAATAAATATTTGAGAAAATCATATCTCAACATGTGGACTAGTCTGCCCACCGAATATTTGGACAAATAAAATAAATAATATTGTAGTATGATGAGTGGTATCCATCATACTTAAAGTTTATAGTGACTCCAGAGTGATGTTACTGAATGAACCCCGGATGGGTTCTGTCCCTTGTTAAAGTTTCAGTGTCAATGTCAGTAGTGAATAATTAATAAATAGATGCTAGTTTTGAGCAAGCGCCAAAACAAAAACAAATAAGGTAGTAATTCCTGTATATTAATGGAAATAAAGTGTAAATAGAAATGAGTGCATTATAATTTAACATGAAGCAGTGCGTAAAGGGAATTGAAAAGCTTGCAAAATGGATTTAAAACCACCGTATTTCAAGGTCGGCATTTCAAATGCAATTTATGGTCGAAATTTAGACAAGCTTTCGCGGTATTTATTGTGCCCCTGGTTTAGTATCAAAAGAGAAGCAAACTATCGTAAAAAACGAAAATTCAACTTGTTTCTGCATTGCATGGATCAGGAGGGTGTAGATGTAATATTTAAAATCAAATGAAGTTGACAAATTTGAGCTGTTCGTTGACAACTTTAACAATTATTTTGTGCCCAAAGTAAACACTACTTATGAAAGACACAAATTCTTAATGAGAAATCAAAATACTGGTAAAAGCTTTGACAATTAAAGATAAAGATAAAGATAGTTTATTCATGTGAAAATTACAAGTAATTTACATACGTCATATAGAGAGAACATATCCATAATAGCTGATGACTTATTGACTAACAAAGTATTGTAATAAAATAAAATATTGTAATAAAATAAAATACACTCACATAGGTTACAAACAAAAATCTGAGTCATTAAAATTGCTATTTAAAAAATCCTGTACACTATAAAATAAGTGGCTACATAAAAAAGTTTTTAAAATTTTTTTAAAGGTTTTAAAAGACAAATTTCTGATTTGTAACGGGACTTTATTAAAAAGCTTTACAGAAATAAATTCTGGTCTGCTCTGACACTTTCTAAGTCTACAGAAAGTCTCCACAAGACCCTCCCTCCCACGAGTCTGGTAGTTATGCCTGTCACTATGTACAGCAAATGAGTATTGATGTTTTTTAACATAAAGTACATTTTCCAAAATGAAAACCGCTGGAAATGTCAATATTCCGAGATCCCGAAAAGCGTCCCTGCAATCGTCCCGGAAACCAAGACCTGCCATGATTCTGATGACCCTTCTCTGCAGACCAAACACTCTGCCAGCGGATGATGCCCCACCCCACACAATTACACCATAGGACACACTCTGAACTTGGATATCCCATTTAAGTTTTGGATCCAAATTTATACCCAAAAATCTTACCGAGTCTTGATTGATCCTTCCATTAAGGTCCCTAAGAGTGAAAATCATAGACTGGGTCTTGCCTGTGTTCAGCAACAGACGATTAGACACAAACCATGACTCCGCTCGTAACTGTGCTCTACCTGCCTCCGACTCAACATCCTGCGAAGAGCCACCTCGGAGAGTAAGCGTAGTATCATTTGCAAAAAGAGTGTATTTTGCGGGTGGTTCGTGCATAGGTAGATCATTGATATAGAACAGAAACAGAATTGGCCCCACGACTGAACCCTGTTATACACCGACATCAATCATCCTTTCCATTGATGACACCCCACTCACCCGTACGATCTGGCGACGGTCGTGCAGATAAGATTTCAGAAGTGCGACACTGTTTTGGGTGAAATTGTAGCAGGCAAGTTTGCGAAGCAAAATATCGTGGGGAACGCAATCGAAGGCTTTACTGAGGCCATACTCAGAGTCCTCAAAGGAATCCATGATACTCGAGAGTAGGTCCAAGATACCCAGTATAGTGTTTCTATCATGTCTGAAACCAAATTGACTGTCTGAGAAGATGTTGTTTGTCTCAAAATACCTCACAATTCTCAGTGACATACACTTTTCAACAATTTTAGATATGGTGGGTAGCAGGGATATAGGGCAGTAATTCGAAACATCGTCTCGGTCACCCTTTTTGAAAATGGGTATCACAATTGCTTTTTTAAGAACCGATGGAAAAATATTTTCCTTAAAACATTGATTGATTAGATTAGTTAGAGTATAAATAATTATATTTTTGATAGTTTTAACTAATTTTACTGACAGACCATAAATATCATTACTATTTTTGTTTTTTAGAGAATCTATTATGTCCCTCGTTTCATTATAGTTTACTCCGCTAAACGAGAAGCAAACTTCAGGAATATTAATATTATCTAAATAGATCATTGGATCAATGTTATTATCCGATATATTATTCATTATGTTATGGTCAACGGTTGTGAAGAAGTTGTTAAGAGTTTCAACATCTATGGGGATATTAATAGATTTCTTTTGATGCCCTCTATTGCAATTTATGATACTTCATATGCATTTAGTTGGATTTCTGGCTGACTGAATCATGACATCATTTGCTGCACGCTTTTGATCTTTTGTTACTTGTTTATAGTGTTTTTTTAAGTTTTTGTATTCCGCTATGTTAGCCGGTATAGGATGCAGTCGAGACACCTCCCCCAAAAAATGTAACCTATCTCTCAAATTACGCAAGGTGTCATTAAACCACTCCACCCCACCTGAGGCAGTAGATCTGACCCTATATATTTTTTCTGGGAAAGACGGCAGATATGCCTCCTGCAAGAGTTGCATAAATATCTCAAACTTCTGGTCCACTGATTTTCCACTTGCAGCAATGAAGTCCAATTTATTAGATTCGACTGTGTTGTAAAAGTCAAATAAGCCCTGTTTATCAGCCCCAACAGGTTTGCCACTACCGCAAACACTGAAATGGAGAACCTGAGCAAGGTGGTCCGAAACATCCAACTCTCTCACCCCAGCCCATACAGAATCTCCCTCAAAATTTACAAAGACATTGTCCAGGCAGGAGTCTCCTCGAGTTGGTTTCTCAATCATTTTTTGAAAACCATGGGTTTTCAGGAGATCACAGAGTTGAATAGCGTCTCTATGATCATTATTAAATAAGACATTAAAGTCGCCTGCCAGAACAACATCTCGGCTGAGATCTATCTTGTGGAGGGTAGACTCGATTGATTCTAAGAAAACGTCAAAATTTCCGGCTGGTGATCTATAGACATAAATTATATAAAAATTAAATGGTTTTACCAGTATACAACATAACTCTATACATTTTTCTACATTTAAGGTTAAAACACTACAAGATTCAACATTAAAACTATTATTTAAAAGGATCATTGTACCACCCCCTCTATACTCAGTGCGAGCTGTATGCCCACCTATCAAGTAGCCATTAACATTCAATGAAACAATCTCCTCCTCAGAAAGTCAGTGCTCAGTCACAGCCACAAAACTACACGATTCATCCTCTAGAATTGCATCGATTTCATGAAACTTATTTCTGATAGACTGAACATTTATATGCATAAGGCTGAACTTTGTATCTACCCTGTTCCTGAAGCTGTCCCTTCTGGTGGTTGGCTGCTGGTGATGGAACGGCGTTGAAGATTCCGAAAATGGTTGATCTTTATACCCTCTGGCCATAGTTGCGGGTTCATTATTCTTTCTTGAAGTTTCTTTGGTACACCCAATTTAAAGGAACTTATTCTTTTTGATTTAGTGTTCATGCGTTCACAGACACAGTCTTTTCCTAAGTTATTTTCTTTTAGGAACTGCAATACGTCCTCCGCCTTTGTTGCTGCGTCTAAACCGGATATAAAGATCCAGTGATTCCTTTGTGCAGTTTTAAGGATGTGAGAATATTTGTTTGTTCCCTTTATTGGTTCAGGTCTTCCTGTTGTCCTTTTTACATTTTGGATGTGCGTAGACTCTTCTAATCTTCTCTTTTTCCGTGATTTGAGAGTTTTCCATTCTTCAGTGTTATTTTCACTATCAGTGTCTTGCTGCTCAGCAATTAAATTTAGGGTGTTGTCAATTGTGAATTCTGTACTATTTTGACATTTGGAGACAGTTTTGGTGTCATCATTAGTCTGATCCCTATTTCGAGTCAACGACTCTGAGGTCGGCAATGTCGATGTCTCATTTCTGTTAACAACTACCACCTCAGGAACCAGATTCACCACTTCCGTCCGCAAGTTGCTGTTAATGACCTTGTCTACTTTTTGCTGAACATCATTACCCTGAGGAACTGTGTTTTTACTATGGCCCTTAACGTTCTTTTCCAAGGTTTTAATTTTTTCAAGCAACAAGTAGTTATTTTCCTTTAAAATATTATTCTTGTCAGTGGTTTCAGAGACCAGTTGCTTAAGATAGTAGTTTTCAATTTTCAAAGCTGAACTATTTGAGTGAGAAGAATCTCCTGAATCTGTTTCTTGCTTGTATGCTTTTATATCACTCTGTAATTTAATTTTTTCAGCCTCTATTTTTTTATTTTTTTCATTAAGATTAATGTTTTTTGTATGTAACTCATCCATTTTTGTTTTTAGTTTCTGAATATCCTCTTGAAGTCTTGCATTTTTTTTTCGCAATTTCTTTCTCCATATCGTTTTTTGTGTTTAGCTCAGTGACTTATATTTAGGTCATCTATTTGGTTTTTGTAGGGCTCTATACTTTTTTTTGTTTGTGTTATATTATCTTTTTCCAAGTCTTCAGTCTTTTGTTTTTCATCCGTTAATTTTGTTTCCAACAATCTAATTTTTATTTTTTGTTCATTCATGATTTTTTGTAGGTTTTCTTCAACTTCCTTTATTTCAAGTTTTGTTTGCTCTGATTCCTCACTTTTGAGTTTCTGTTGTGTCCTAATTTTATTTTCAAGGGTTCTTATTTTTTCTTCATACTCCACTATTTGGTTTTGAAAATGGCATTCTGCCTCTTCCACCTTTGCCTCAAAAGCAGTGGATTTTCTTTTTTGTCGTTCTAATAAATTATTTTTTTCGAATAATTCATTCTGCAATTCAGCAATGATCTTTCGGAGTTCTTTCACTACTTCGTTTTCATCATTACTTATATTTTGTAAGGCATATTCCTCACATTTTTTATTGCAGTAAATTCTATAGCCTTTTATAAAGATTACACTTTTTTTTCTTTCTATGCAACTTCTATGCTGAATTGAATTGCATGATAGACAATAATAGCAAGTGAGTTCTTTGCCATCACTGCAGCACTTAAATGTACCAATCGGGCTTTTTCCCAAATTTATCAATGTAAAGTCACTGACATTCTTAACAAAACAGTGAATATACTCAAGGAAATACCTCAAGATGCGCTTCCCTACTCAATTCAGGAAGTCAGCACCTTAAAGACCTCCAAAAGAATAGAAGAAAAATATTAATAAACAATTATTGTAAAATACGGACCTGTTTTATTTGGGTTCAAACATCATCCATGAGTCATTCAGCTCAACATAAAAAAGGGGTAATCCCCAATTTTGAACAACAAAAGGAATGGAATGTTCAATACTGATAAGTTTATTTAATTATTTAGCACTTTACAACAACCGGAACAATGAGAACGACACCGTCAGCAGTTTTGGATGTTTTGCTATTTTGCTAGGGCTGCGGTCTTTGCCGACTTTCATTAAGAAAGAGGCAATGGCAACTCACCTGCGCATTAGAGACGCAGGAGCATGGCATGCCAGATGGGAGGTTGTGGGTCATGCAAGGATCTCACATATTGTGGAAAGAGAGATCCCGATGTCCACCTATAGAGTAGCACTACTCTTAGGCAAACTAAGGTAGAATAAGAGTTATGCTCTCTCAATCCCGGAAAAAGAGGATTGGGAGAGAAACACGGTGGAATTCTCGAGGGTTGCACTGTTATACGGATGGTTCACATATAACATCATTACAATCCTCGGGGGCAGGTGTATATATAAAGGCCGGACAAACCGGGCCCAGCTTCCCTTTAAGAAAGTTTTCCTCGGTGTTTCAGGCTGAGGTGTACGCCATTTTAATGGCAACAACGGGAGGTCATAGAAGGAATAGAGATAGATTGTCATTTGCTCAGTCAAGCAGTGCTTAAGCCGCTGAACTCACCCATGTTGAGATCAGCATTGTACAGGAATGTGGTAGCAGGCTGGAGCAGTTTGCACGGAGTAAAAGGGTGAGGTTGGTTTGGGTGCCGGGACATTGTGGGATTGAGGGTAACGAGAAGGCAGATGAGCTTGCTAGACTCGGAGCCGCGAGCACATATGTGGTACCAGAACCGGCTTTAGGTATTACTGTGCAGCAGATAAGGATAACACTCGAAGAATGGGCGCATCAAGAACTGCGACGTGAGTGGGACCAGTTTAAAGGTGGTAGGCAAGCTAAAGACTTCAGTGTGAAGCCCGATAAAAGGCAAAAAGAGTGGCTGTTAATGCGGGACTGGAAGACCCTGAACTCCATCATAGGAGTTCTCTATTTTAGGTATTGAGGAGACTCTACCCGCACGGACTGTCAGGGGGAGGAGGAACCTCCACTCCAATTCCTATGCAGGTGTGTAGCATGAGCAAGACTACGCCAAGTTATTTCTGGTACTACGGTCTTGCATAGGGATGCAGTCAAGGAACTATCCTGAAAAGTTATCCAGACCTATATAGGAAGGACAGGTAGATTTATGGATGGAAACTTCGTGGCGGGTTGTGCTTGAAGAAGGGTCTGAGGTAGACTGAAAGGGTCTTATAGGTCTACCAGTCAGGTCTCTAGACCTACCCCAACTACTACTACTACTACATCGAAAAATAGAATACATGCACTCTCTGTCTCTGCATATTTCTCGTATCTTTGCCGATGATGCATTCATGATAATTTCTTCTGACATACAGGACAATCTTCGGATTAGAGTGGACAATACTTTATCGGAAGTTAAAGAATGATGTAACTTAAATCGCATAGAAACAAGCGTTGATAAAACCAAATGTATATATCTTACCATAAGGTCTAATCAAGAGCTTTATATTGTTTAACGTCGGGTTTCCGTGGCTATAATCTCAGTTGGAAACTACATTGTAAAAATCTTTGTACAAAACTATCGAAAGCACGTTTCGTCTTGAGAGTTTTACAATATAAGCATCTTAATATAGACACGTACAGAATATCATTATATTGCAGTTATGCTATGGAATACTACATTTCGGCAGATTGGTATCCAGTATTTTTTATACAAATATCCACTTAGAATTTCAGCAAATGCCAAATACCGTGAATCATATATTTCATAATATTTCTTAACATTTAGACACTGGCTTAACATAACTGTATTTTAATTAAAAACAAAACAGCGTAACTACAAAAACGGCCGTTTTACGAAAAATAACTAGAAACTAACGTGAACGAATCGTCGGAAGG